>VNJU01001662.1:0-38905 GCA_008042675.1 Drosophila seguyi
CTGCGGCTGCGAGCGACTCGTGATCTCTGATAAATCAGTTGTCAAGAACTATAACTCAGCGATAGCGCACACGCCCTGAAAGCTTTTCAGAAATTTACCCGATTTTCCATTTTTTCGTTTTAGTTTTTCCACATTTATTTATTGGTTGTTTGTGGGGGAGGTGGAGCTGGCAAAGATCTCGTCTTGATGATGAACACATGATGAACCTCAATTTCCGCCATGAGCAGGGGAGGGTGTGTGTGTGTTGCTTCATTAGCGGCAGGGAACTAATAACTCCATCAAACTCAAACTCCATCCAACTCCCTCCCGGACGACTTAATATTCATAAGTCGAAGTTTAAGTAGCGTCAAGCGACAATAAAACATTCAAATTAAGTTGGTTCGCCGGCTCTTTTTGAATGAAGTGAAATTCACTCTGTGGGTGTCAAGCGTGAGGCGCCATCAAACTTGGGGAAACACCCACGGGAATTCGTTGGGATTAGGGCCAGATCGACGTTAATGTGGGATTGCCGAACCCGTAAAACTTAACTAAAATGGTTAATTAAAATGCTAATTTGGGTTGATTAAAAGCCGGGATCAACTGGAGCGATCTAAACACAATATACATCCAAAACGTTGAACCGTAGGCTTGAACCGAAACCAATAACATCATTTTAATAGCTTAACCGACAAAGTGTTTCTGATGAGTTCTTTCTCTTCTTTATTATTTTATTTTATTCTGTTCTTATTCAAAATAAAATCATCGATTTTCGGTTGTAATGAATCTAAGGTCAGCTCTCTGAGCCTTTTTTTTAATAATAAGTGGAAAGCACTTTTCGATAGGGATGTATATTGGAAAAAAAATAAAGATGTGTCGATATCGTGGTAAATTTCATAGCGAAAAATGCATTGTGCCTGATATATCTAAGTGCTTTAAAATTAATTTTAACTTGAAAATGTCGCAAAAACTCCCCACAAAATGTTATCTTATATTTATACTTTTCTGATTAAGATTTATTGTAGATTTCGTAACGTCATAATATCTATTTATTTATTAATGTTCGCGTCAATTTTTTATACAGTTTAGATAAAAAGATATATCTTCCCATATAAGACGCATTTTTAAGTTTTAAAAAAAAACGTTTTTACTTAACAAGAAGAAGAAAATAAATGAATGTTTTTAATATTTGTAGTACTTCTTTTCATGGTAATTAAATTCTGTTAAAATTTTGAAACATACCCAAAAATCGGTCCTTTGATATGTAATCGAAATGAAAACGTTTTCTTAATTTTTTCGTATCGTCGAATTTAAAATTTCGCAATTTGGCAACAAATCCGTGGAAAGGACCACCGCCTGCCGGAGCGGCGGAGGCTGCTGATGATGAACCTGGCGGTGATGATAATGAAGCAGAAGCGGATGCGGATGCTGATGCGGTGTTGGAGGCAGATGTCGGAGTGGCTGCTGCTGCTGATGTTGTGGTGGTGGGCGCGTAAATTGCGGACGCCATTAATGGGATTTGCAGTTTGGGATTGGTATAGGATATGATGGCTGCGTTGGGCGTAGAAGGAGTAGAAGAAAAAACAGAGAGCAAGCTGGAGTTAAAGCCGAAATGAATTTGAAAGCAAGGTGAAATGGTTAATATTATTAAGCGAAATGGTGACGGATGGTGGTCATGTGTGTGGGAGGAAATTAAAATTAAAAGTAGAATACAAAAGTGTAACACGAACAAATTAAATGAAAGACATTTAATCACATCGACGGGGAAATTGGGGTGTGTGGAAAATGTAATGAAAATGCGTTCAGTGGCACGTGTCGCTGCAGGGGTTCCCATTACGCTATCTCCCTCGCCCATTTGATTTTCCTTCCCTCCCATTTTCCCCTCCCTACTTTTCGCTTTGTTATTTCCCAGCGATGCGTGAGTGTAAATTGCACAGAATCGTTTGCCGATTGCCGGCGCCAAATGTTTGAAATATCGCTAAAAATATACACTCATTTGCACAATGTATGAGGCACATGCATTCGCCGAGTGTGTGTGTCAGCGCCTCGGTGTTATTCAACTTTGCCAGATCGGCAGATCGGTAAAACGCCAGCCGCTTCTATAATTAGCCATAAGGAAATTTTAATTCTCAAATGATTTTTGCACTATTATAGAATAACAAGGGTAGAAAGAATGGCAGACAGAAATGTTGCAGTTCTGGATAGTCAATCTATAAATACCCTGAACAAGGTATAATACGAGAAAGTAGAAATACCAGGCAAGTTGGTTACAGAAAATCGACTTGGAGTTTTACTTGATTATTCTTTACAAATATAAATGATATTTCCCTCTCTTTTAAAACCTCTAAAATATCTTAAACTAGCTTACATAAAATTAATCCAAACATATCTCTTAAGATCCATCAATTGACAGACTTCAACTTCAATTTTGAGTTGTTTCCGCGACTTGAAGTGCCTTATGTTAATTACCCACCGAACACGCTTTAAGCACCCCTCATAAAAACCCGATGAAGTGCAAATTTGCCCAAGATACCACATTTATAATAATTTCCAGCAGATTGTGGATCCACGTCCAAGCCAAAAACCGCCGAGTGAATCATCGAATCAGTGGATCACTCAAACGAATCGAAACGAAACCGAATGCCCAACAACCAACACCTATGGACCCCCGATACCCGCCAGATTGAGTAGCTTTATGATACTGGTTCTGGTTTTTGGCTTGGCCTGGGTCGTGCGACGTTAAACGAAATCGAAAATGAACTTAACTCATAAAACTTAAATGTGGCAACTGTTTGCATTTCGCGCGCAAACACACGAGAGATCGGTTTACTTGCTCGAAATTACTCGGGGTTCCGTGGATCGAATTACCCGCCGAGGGTTGGAGTCGGAGTGGAGGGGCTACCACTCCATATCTTAATGACTCAATCATGCGTTAAATGCCAAAACATAGCCGGGCCATGTATGTTCACCAAACACTTCCATTCCGCTAACAAGAGTTCAATAGCAGCAATAACACAAAATTTGATTACTCGACTTTGAACTTGGGGGAAGTGCTTTGTTGAACCAATCGTTTTACGCATTCTTAAATGGTTTCTCTTTCAGCGGAATCGATAATATAATGGCACGATGGAAAATGTTTAAGAGAATTGTTACAGACAGTAGAACATCGGGAGAAGGGAACCAGATCTTTCATTATTAATTTACAGAAATGTAACAACAATTTAAAGAGAAATTCTACCCTTAAGGAGGTAAAGAATTGAAACATTGTGGCTTACACTTTTACTTAAAAATCAATTTTATTTTTTTTTATACTTTAGATATAATTTATAATATATTACTTTCGTTTTATAGGAACACTCCATAGTTTAGAACTACTCGCACAACAAATGCTTCATTGCGAAAGAGCCCCAAAAGGCAATACATAAATTCTTATCACGACGTTGACATTTAATTGGAAAGAAATTGTCGCATTTACGTCATCAAAGGGCTTTCTTCTGCCCCACTGGCCCAACATGGTACATAGTGTTCGCTGCTTTCATTCATATCTTATCGGATCCATCGAAATCACAGACAGCCAAACAAGAGTTTCTTTCTCTCTTTTCCCCAGTTTTTTGTTCGTTAATTGTGCATGTTGGAGCAGAGGCCTCACTCCGCCTGCCCGCCCTTCACACCTCGGCGGAGTGCAATTCAATTTCGTATCCGTTCGCCGTCCGTGTCATATTTAATGATAACCCATTTTTCCCCAAAAAGGGGTTCAGGCCGTATGTGGGTTACGTAAACACAACTTCTGGTCATGCTTACAAGTGAATTTCTTTCAGCGGCCCAGACAAAGATGCCCCAACCACGATAGCCGCTGTTGGATCCCTTTTCACGCTTTTTTCGAGAGGGTCTCGCGAGCGCTGCCCAGTCATCCATTAGTGCTCGCCATATGTCAGGGATCTGTCTGCAGCTTTTTTGCATTTCCTTCTTTAAAGCCCCGCTGACCTAATTCCTGGGGGAAGGAATTCCTGCCAGAAGGAAGTTGCCTTAATTAGCAGCAGAAACTTGTCAGTCTGGCTGGAGAAAATCAAAACACATGGTCTCCTCTGCAGGAATTGTGTTCTATTTGGGTCAACATGTGTAAGATCGAAGATATAATATTCTTACAAGACTGCGGAATTATGTCACATCGACGAGCTGTAGTTAGACTTTTTAATTGGCGCTCACTTAAAAGATTAAATAACATTTTATGGGCGATGTTTTTGCTTGCTTTACTCTGCTTTTTATTTGTTTTTATTTCCTTTTGCAGAGGCAGCCAAATTGTCTGGCTTTAACAATAACAAATGTGGCCCGGCCGGATCGCATTGTCAATTGCTGAAATGTTTATGGTACTCGCCCGGCACTCGGGCGAAAGTTGAGTGAACTCCCCGGGCAGAACGTGTCGAGGAACTCCAATCGAGCTGCTGCTGCTGCTGGTACTGCTTTTATTTTTCCCCATTTTTTCACATTTTGCATGCCTCTAATGAACCATTCAGGCAATGATTAAAGGGAGTGGAAAGCCGGGGAAAATTCTGCGGAAACGTCAGCCAGCAGTCCCAGTCCCAGCCCATACATAACTTATGGAACTCCGATTGCTAATGTTGCATGCGCAGAGGTAATAAACAATTCATTTGTTGTCGCATCAGAAATGGAAAGAAGGAAAAAGAACTCTCATCCACAAAAATCCCAAAGCCACAATGTTTATTTGGCTTCTATCTTTGTTGGGCATTAGATTTGACGCCTCGACAAAAAATTGTTTACCTCTGGCCGAGCTTGACCTAATGCATACGCTTTGATTTCAGCCGCTGCAGCTCCATTTCGTTTAAATTTCTTTGAATTGCAGAGAGTTTTTCGGGAAAGACAAACACATAAAAGTGAAACATGGCATTAGCATATCAGATTTGATTTGTATTTTAATATTCAATATTTTCCAGTTGCAAAAGGGAAAACAACGACTAATGAAGTCGTTCAGACAATGCAGTTAATTATGCGATCCAGTGGAGATGGCATCCCAACTTCCAGATGTGCCTTGGGGTCACATTTCCGGTAGGGAGAAGAGCAGCAAAAGAAACCGAAAACCGAAAACCAGTCGCATTATTTGCAGTTACCCAACGGTAGCCAGAAAAGCAGGCAAAGAATTATGTACCTTCAGACATAATTATGATTGCGTATCACGGCCAGGGGAGGAGATTACTCCACGAAGAGGCAAGCTGTCTGCTCCACACGTTGTGTCAACATGGATCCAACAGAACTTGCCACCTCTGGCGAGGGGGATGCCCAGCCACGACAACATTTGGAATCCAAATAACTTGTCTGCGACAAACAAGCCTTGAGATTTAAATGTTTTTTATGTCTTGGGCTCAGCCCGAGATTTATCATCTGAATACTCCTGCCCAGAGATGGGCGTGGCCATGAGGCAGTACACCTCCTCCGCATCCACTTCATGGGCCTGCAAGTCGTGCAACTCGAAATGCAATTCGTTTCACTCCACCAATTACCATAGGATTACCATTACTCCCAAGCAAAGCAAACAATTTTGCATGCCCAGATCAAGTGGCTGTTGAAAATGAAGCTGAGATATGGAAATATTCAAGGGGGAAAGGAGTGGAAAATGTCAAAAGAAAAATGTTCTTAAAGTTCTTGAAGAAAAATTCACAAATACCAAAAATGCAGGCCACTAGGTTAGGAAGAAAAATTGAAAATTATAAAATTATTAATTAGTAATTTCTTATATATTATTGAGGGACTATTCTAGACTTACAAATTGTAAGTAATTTGAAATTAATTATTCACACTTTCTTGTTTAAGCTTTTAAAGGGGAAATTTACACAAGCAAATTTGCTTATGTCAGAGAAAACTTGTAAATATTAAAAGATCTATAAAATAGTTTCTACTAAGGGCTTCAATAAAATTACAGAATTATAAATCAGCTCATTTAATTATTCATAAATTATATTGCTTCTGTACCAACCAGTTTTCTATAAATAAAACGATTACAAAACCAATATATAATATTATTAAATGGTTAATAAGCAAATCTAAATTGTGGTTAACCCCAGAGTTCTCTCACAACTTCGATCGAAATTCCAAAAACACCGCCTTTTAAACTTTACCCAAAGTTCTATTAACTTTACACCTTGTCTGTCAGGCCTGAGCTATTGCCGACAGAAAAATGACAAATTAAAATATTGTACTCAGTAGCCACACCGAAATTCGTTCGACACTTTGACGTGCAGTTTTCGAGTGCGGCTAATTTGTAAATTAAATTAGCGCTCATTCCCATTCGCCAGTTTACAGTGGCGGATGACGCCACTTCGGTTGGCAACAAAGCAGCCGTCAGTTTCAGATACTCACGCTCACACACTCATAAACCTCGCACAACCCAATTTTAATTAGCCGGCAAACCACGAGATACAAATGCCGAAATGCCGCTCATGCAGCTTGTCCAGAGGGTTGTGGGTGGAGTTTGTTCAAAAACGCTTTGCATGTCGTACAAAGCCATAAAAAACTGGACGATATAAAAGCATAAAAAGAAGCTAAGCAAACCCAGGCGAATGAATTTCTACCTGGGGAGAATACTTAAGGTTGAATAACCCGCAAATAAAGTAAAACAAAAAAATACACAAGCACTTCACCAGTGGCATAGTCTGCAATGCCAAAGAGGCAAGAGTTTATAACCTCTTGAAAGGCCCCTTTCAACACCCAGCCACTGCTTGATTGAACAATGCTTGAAAGTCTCAAACAATTCTGTGTTTTAATTATCAACGACACGTAACTCGGATATATACATATGGCGAAAAAGCAACTTAATTTTTTTTAATTTTCTTCAATCGATAAGACGAAACGTTGCGTTTTTTGTGTAATGTATTTTTGATTGTTAAATGGCATGCAACAATTTTGATGAGTTTCTGATTTGACGAGTAAATTGGTTGGCATTTCTGTAATAAACCATTTAAGCGCTTTACAATTTGTCACAGTTTTGCAATTCGACAAAAAACAAAATTCATTCATTATAAAAAAGGTTAAAAAAAAACACGAAATACAAAGTGTATATGAAAACTGCTTTAGTAGCAATCCATAAATGACATTGAAGGAAAAATACGAATGGGGCGGAGTTTATTGGACTAAGTTATTAGACATTAGTTAATGGGTTTCCAATATTTTACATATTTATTAACATTTGTTAAGGCAGTAAGAAAAGTATATATATTTTCCCAGGCAACAATCACTATTTCTTTTTATAATAGAATAATTGTTATGCCAGCAACATCTTCCATTTGTTAACACTTATCGCTAGAGGAAGATCTAACTGGTCACACCTTCTCTTCCTCCAGTCACGCCCTTTCAGTCCGTTTCAATATCAGATTATTAAATAAATTGGCACGTTAACTGTCACCGGCCATAAACCATAATTTTGTATAATTAAATATTTCCTATTTTTGTCACTAAATATTATCTCTTTTTTTGTTATTTGTCTTTACAGTGGCCTTGATGGGCATTAAACTGTCACCGTATATAACCCATGATTTGCCCGTTTATTACATATACTAACTGCACACATTAATATTTACTTTTATACAGGAAATATTCGCGTTACAAATTATGGGCTCACATTGTGAACTTGACGTTTGTTTTGTTGTTTAGCATTCGTTTTTTATGATGCTCATTTAATCGGTTGCTGGCTGGCAGTGGGCCAAATTATTTTGCTCTCGTTTTCCGTTGGCGGCACTGACATTGTCACGCCTTTTTGGTGAAAGTATTTTTGAAAACATTTTTATTTATAATTGCCTGTCAGAAATGTGCTCAAAGTATAAGAAATAGCGATACATTAGCGGAGGATCTAAGGAAATGCTGTCTAATATGAGTAAGAATTCTGCGAAAAAATCGAAAGTGGCTTACTCGAATTCTTCAGATCCCAAATGGGATGGGATGTGTGTGTGGGCTTATCCAGCAACAGGCTCTCTGATCCACTGGCATTGGTCTGCTCTTGATTTATTGCTGTCATTTTTTTCGTTTGCCAGCTAATTTGGCTTTAATAAAGCCCGCAACACCTCAACGGGCCCTGCTGCCCGAGGGCTTGTCGTTGTCCAATCTTTGGAACGGCCTACGCCCAAGGTCCGTTTTTTATTAAGAAAATTGATTAATTGCGGAGGGGATTTTTTTTTACATTTCCGTTAATTCTTTCTTCGCTAATTTGGGCCCTGCCTACGGGTGCCAATTATGAGAATTTGGAGTAATCCAATTACGCGCTGTGTGGGTGCCCAGATTGGTCTGCAGATATTAACCGAATCTGCACTCAACTTCCCCCATAGACTCTTTGTGCCGCCAGAAGACAATGGCAGATTAGAATCTGTTCCGCATTATGACAAATGTTCACCGCGGTTCACCCATGTTCCTCATGCCTTATGCAACTCAGGTGCCAGAGGCCCGGCAATTTATCTAACTATTAAAAGGCAATCTACAACAGAGGCTTCGGCTTCGACTTCAACTTCAGATACGTGTGCCGGCTTCCAGAATGGGCAACCGAGTGACGGATAGCATCTTTCGCCTTCAACGCCGTTTACTTTGATGCATTTCCAATCGCCGATCCTCAATCCGCAATCCGCAATCCGCAATGTCTATGGCGGCTAAGTCACGAGCTGCCCCTGGTCTTTTGTGCCGGCAATTTAAGCTAATTTTGTTAAAAAGAAAAAGGAAAAGCTTAGCCACCGCATTTTAGCCTGCCCAGTTCGAGCTTGAAATCTACACCGAAAATCACTTAGCCCCATTTAACTAGACTTGACCATTAAAATAAATTATTTAATTTTATTATTGCAGATAAAGCTGCCAAATAATGTGGCTGAAAAAATGCAAAGGCAAAAGCTTTGACAGGCAGTTAGTCTTAGCCAAGAGATAAAATCGACAAAAATGAGTGAGGTTGTTCGGTCTTTTGACTAAGAATCGCTGGAGTTTTTTTCTCGGAGCACACATAAATCACTTCCTTCTCAAAATACAAGATATATTTTTGAGGTAGCTTCAAGTTTGATGACTGTTATGCTAAATCGTCAGCCATGGCTGCGCATGCGCCGAGTAATAAAATTTGCATATATGACCATATGTGCGCATTACATACTTTTCATTGGATGAAATGAAACGCCTTAGATGAAATATGTCAACAGCAATTGGCGCTACTGCAAATTGATTTCAATTGTGGGCCCAAGAGCGCCACAAGCTGACGTCATTCCCACGAATGATTCGCGCTGTTGCTGCGGGTTTGGTCAAGTCGCTAATCGTTCAGGGCCAACACGGCACAGAGTGCACAGTAGAAAATAGATTTAATAACTTAAAAAAGGGGTAAATATACTAGATACTGCAGAAATCCCTAGGTTTTTTTGAAACCTTTTTAAAATGTATCTAAAAGTGTGGAATTAAATTAATTAGGTACCATTATTAAATAATTAGGTACCAAATTCAGTGATTAACTTATTTAATTTGATTTCTTTTTATCATAACAAATTTTCTAGCCTAATTTTTAGCACTGCTTTTGGGTTTTTAAGAATCCTATAAATAGAGTTATTTAATAGTAAATAATGAGCATAATTAGTAGTCTGATTTCCTTTTTTTATATACCTCTGAGATCAGATAAAAAACTTAATACCCTTGTACTAAAATATTCCCTCTAGAACTTATCAAATAAGTTTTCATTTCTCTTCTAATATTTCAATTTGTTGAATTTCAAAATATTCCATTAAATCCCATCTACTGTTAATAGCCAAAAATTAATAAAGAAACCAATAATTCTATTTTAAAACTCAATGTAATCACATTTTCCACCGTGTGACAAAACGGCACTGGCGCCAATGCAAATAAACACCGGTTGGCTGGCAAGGAATTCGGTTGCAGAGTCCGGGCCAAAAACAATTTAAATGCAAATCACGTGTTTTTCTTAATGCACCGCCGATCAATTGGTCAATAAACACAGCGATTGGTCAGCCAGCCAGCAATGATTGTGGCCTGAACTTGGACCACAAACGGCTGTGGAAAATACTTTCCAGCTGGCAATGAAAACTGACATTTCAGGGAAAGGCTGACTGGCAGTAGGTGAAAATAGATACATATTCAAATGATGGAATGGAGGCATCGGCAAACTATTTGTCTTGGCGACAATTGATCATATCGAATAACCACTTCGAATTCCGACATTGAGCTTGGCGCAACTTGAGATGCACTTTCCATGTCGTGTAATTGAAAACCTCGGCAAATGGGATACTTAAACGAATCAAATCTCACAGCAAAGCCGTCTGACGGCAATTTAAACTTGTTTCTGGCTCACTTTATATATGTTTATATTTCGAATTAACTGTCAGAAGAATAAGGTGTTGGGCTTAACACCTACATGTCAGCTTCTTCACTTGGCTTATGCAAATTTTGATAGCTTATCACAGCATATTATGTAAATAGTTGTATTGTTAGCCACACACAAGACCAAGCAAAGGAGAACATGAGCAGAGACAGACACTAGAAATACTCTACAAATGGGTAATTAAAATGCTGAAAGTCTGTATGAACTCGTGGAGAGAGTAAAGGCTTCTCAGCTACAAACTCAATGCTAAAACTATCCCACCCTTTCCAATGGTATTAGCAGAGATTGTCCGCAACTGTTGCTCATAAATTTTCGTCACTGGTGTGTTTAGTCATGCTGTCGTCATCGTTGTGGCTGGTTGTTTTTTCTGTTAATTTTTACAGACTTTTCAATACACATGTGAACATAAAATGTATAGTTCAAAGCCCTGGCAAGGTCACAAGGTCAGTGTAAGTCCCAGCCAACCATGACCGTCTAATTAAATGTCCGATTTACAGAACGTATAAAATATTTATGCTCTTGTTATTGTTTATTCCACACGTTCCACTGTCATAAATACTGACACTAAACCTTGTTTAATTAGAAAATAATGGCGCACTCAGCTGTCTTCATTAAACCATTTGCGCAACTGTGAAGAGGTGTGTTTATGTTCCGGATTCAAGAGCAAGTAAGAAATGGTGCCATGCAAAAAATTCCTGCGAATGCCATAAACAAAGCTAATCTGGAGATTCGCGAAGAGAAGTGATTTAGGAAAGCGAAACCGCATCGGCTGAAGATATATGAGATTTCGGTCTGGCTCACAGAATTCCGGGAAACAAATTCAATGTCTTTGGCCCGCCAAAACTGCCAATTTATTATGCTTGCTTGGGTCCTTAAAAAAATAAAATGGAGATGAAAAAACGCTGGCCCTGCAGATGACATCATAAGACACTCGTACGAATTTCGAGATGCCCGTGAAAGACGTGACCGCGTTGCAGTTTCTGACGCCACATACAGTACTTGAAGACGCCGCTCAAGGAACCCTGTCCGCCTGTCTTCCTGCCCGATAATTTATGACAGTTTTTGCCTTCTCCCAAACGAATATTAATTGAAAAGCCAATCGCCCAGCATCCGACTGACAGACAGTTTTGCCTTTTGTGGAACACAGTTGTCAGCGGCAGCAGTGAGCTTGACTACTTTACGGCTCGCTTTTCGCCCCGGTCAGCGTTTTTTGCATGAGCCGATGATACCTAGAATCGAATATGAGAGGCACGGGCGTAGCCAATTTGGTCTATGATTTACATTCGTTAATCCTCTTATGTAAATGTGAAACAAAGCCAAAATAGCAGGCGACATATGTAGCTGTGGCGTCACTAGATGCCCGAGTCAGCGACCGATTCTGCGATCAGAAAGGGGGGGGGGGAATCACTTGTGGAGGCTGTGGGCGGGGCAAACCGGCTCGGTTGTCGTATCTCGCAGATACTCGTTCGCATCTCTCTCTCAGAATTTAATTGGGCGTCACAAAGTTGATGATGGCCCTTTTAGTATTCTAATCCAGTTTCCCCACTGATGATGATGTGCCGGTTATGGGCAGCCTCTTATTATAAAATATGTTCAACAAATACTTAAAGGTATGAAAAGAGGTTCATAGATGAATAGTACTGAAGTATTTATTATATTTTGAATACCAATAAAAGCAACAATTAGTTGGAAAAGATATTAAAGAAGTAGCAATCCATCTACTAATAAAAGAGTAAATTCCCGGGCTGTAAGCCATTTAGTTATTACCTTGATGTAAAAATGTTTAAAATAAAATTGTGAAAATTCTGACAAATACAAAAACCTATTTATACTTTGGTTAAACAATAAATGAATATAGATCATTACATATCAATTTACCTGGACTTTCCACACCCATTATGGCATCTGAATCCTCTGCACGTTGGTTAGCATTTTGGTATTCAAAAAGGAATTTCGTTGATTTGGGTTAGTGATGTGCTCTGACTCAGGCCAGGTAACGTAATTGTCTATTTCTATTAACCAAAGTGTTTGCCAAAAGAAATACAAAAAAGAATATTGCAAATGGCTCTAAGATCTATCTAGATGCATTGCCTCATTGCTCTGACTAATGGTGAGTGAAGTGTCTGTTTGAATAATTCGCATTTGCATTGCTAATAAATTGCAGATTTTCGGTGTCACTGTGCAGAGAGGAGAGATCACTTTGAGATTTGCAAGTGCCGCATTTTTGTAAAAATTCGAATTCAAAGTCAAATACATTTCGCTCGAACATATGTCTGAGTATTTTGTTGAATGAATTTTTATGCCATTGTGTGTTTCAAATATTTTTAGGCATTGTAGGTGAGAGAGCAAAAGCCATTGAATGAATGAGAAAATACTAGTATTTATTGTCGAAATAGTCGTGATGTAAGTCTCTGTATATCAAACGGATATATCTTAGGTACAAGCTTTAGTCGGTGGGTGGCTATGAATAATTTGCCGATGAAATAAAGGCAGCCAAGCTAATCGAATTACTGGCTTATTTAAATGAATTCAAATAATTTGTAGAAGGCAACTAAGAAAGAAGGAAAGTATATGCATTTCTATTGAGCTTAAGGTATCTTAAAGTACTATTTTAAATAACAAGCTACTTAAACTGAAAAAGAGGTGAAGAAATGGGCCTTAAAGTACCACAGGCTTACTTAATTTCAGGCATTAAATTTTAATTAAAAAATCACTATTAAAAACTGCATCAAAGAAAGCACACACTTGAATTGAAATGTAATTACAACTCACCTTCGTTGACGTAACCGCCCTCCATGGTGCCAAAGGTGTACACCTCGCTCCGGTTGCCTCTGCCTCTGCCTTGGAACACTTTGGCCGCGACCTACGTCTATGTTGCCTCGAAAAAGTCCAGGAGGAGGGGATTATGGCCCGATTTGGTCTGGCCAATGCACTCCACACCTCGGGTGAATTTGAATTTTCAATCCGAAACTGTTGCAATGTGCGTTCGCCTTGTTCCGCTTTCCGCGTTCTTGCGTTCTTCGATTCTTATTTATTTTTATGCCAAGTATGCTGTTGTCTGGCTATTTATTAGAATTTATCTGGCGATTGCACCACCAGCAACTGGCGGTGCTCTCCAAATATTGCAAGAGGAGAATCGGGCGGAGGAGGAGGAGGAGGACTGGAGCCTCTTAGAGATCGATGGCATGCAAGTGGCCGGGCATCGTGTGGCTCATCTCGGTGGGTTCTCGGTGCAGTAAACAAACAGACTCGTCCCACTGTCCCACCAAGTGCGGAAATGTGCTCTCCGAGCAATCTATCTGCCAGTTGTATCTAGCAGCTCCAGCTCCAGCTGCACAGTTGAGATTTCTCCAGAATTTGCATGGGTCCCTGGCTGCTGCGCGGTTTTTGGGTTTGGCCTCCTCTCGAAAGCCTGGAAGGAGTTGCCGGAAGAAGACAAACAAAAACATTAGCGAATGCTCTTCATCAAAATTGACCAGAGATAAATGCTGACCCCCAGGTCAAAGCAAGTAAATCACAATCAATTTGGGGGCGTGGAAGCTGAACCGCTGACCCGGCCCCTCATGTACCTTGACACTCGCCTAATACTGGCATTTATCTCTTCAAATATTTCACAGATTCCCATAATTCATTCCTCTAAAAATAGCGTACAAAATCATTTGGTCTTGGAACATTTAGTTCCTTCATTTCCGTTTCGTTATTCGCTCAATTACCCTTCCCCTTGAAATATTTCACGCATCTGCATGGTCATTTGCTTTCAGTTGCTGTTGTTTACTTTTTCCGAAAAGAAAAAATCCCATAAAAATTTGCCACTGCTGGGCGCAATTCATGATGTCACTTTGTCAATGTTTGCCTCGTAAATTGAAAACTAATTTATAATGCAAATACGAGCAGCGAAAAATAAACAGAAACATGAAGACTAAATGTGTTTATCGAATGCATTCGCCAGCGATTGTTTGCCTGGGCGATCGTGTGTGTCTGTGTGTTTTGACAATGATTAAGCCGCAAGTTCAATGCCAAAAAGCGAACCAAATCCAAAAGCGGAGACCCGAATATTGAATATCGCCGGAATATCTTTACTTGCTTCGGTTAACCATGCGAAATCGTAAACAAATGACGACGACGAGTCGAAGTCCAAGTCTGAGGAGAACCAAACCCGATAAAAGCTCGCTGCAAACTGCAAATGAACGTCTGCCGAGGGACCCGAGGGAGTCCCAATTAAAGAACTTTACCAAAAACAGAAATATAAAAAATATTAAGTAATAAAAAGAGAGGGATACAGAGGGAGAGAGACCAGAATTGTCACGATGAAGGGCCATCAAAAGAAATGGTGTGCCTTGTCGTCAATGGATTCATACTTGACATTCGATTGGGCGCCAAGAACAGACAATGCCATAACCGGAGGTTATTCAGCTACACTGGGAATAAAAGGGTCTTTGAAGAGTGAGAATCTTGTAACAAAAAGCCAGAAATAAAAGCAAATGTTATAAAAGTTAAAGCGTATTTTTTAAGGCTTAAGTTCAGGGAGGTGTTTTTGTTATTAACAGGGTATTAATATAAACTACCACACAATCTATTGTTTTAAAATAATTTCTCTTATTTTTGTATTATAAGTCATAGCTTAAATAATTTCCCACTCCTTAAATTCCCTCAGAACATACTTTTAAACCTAATTTCAGATATTTCAATATAATTTTGGCATTGGAATGTATGCTGTTAATCACATTTAAAATTTTTAAAAACTCTCCAAAACGTTCCTAGTTTTCAATTTATATTCTCAGTGCTTAGTGCCAAAAAGACACACTCGTAAACTTTCGTTTTTGGAGAGCTAGCTTGGCAAGATCAATTTGATCGGCGGAACGAATTTTAATTGAAGCCACAGACCGCGGACCTCCGAGGGAAGCCTCAAGCGAGGGGCCCTGAGCGATTACACGAGTGGTGTTTGGTGTGTGATGTGTGATGTGTGCGTCGGTGCTGTGTCTCTAACAAGTCGCATAATTAAACTGGCGTTTGATTAATAATCATTGAACCCGGTATGACCCGCACTTCCCCAAACAACCCAGCCCAACCCCTTCCTTGTATTGGCATTTGTGGTTTGTTGTAACAATTAGCGATCACATTATGCATTTTAAATCGACTTTTATTGAGTTAAATCTGTGAGCAGCCTTCGCTGCTCAGCCCTCATGGGGGAAATGGAAATTGGATCAATTGGGATTCAATACGTTTATTGCTTAACGAGTGTAAATATTGAACGTTAAGGACACGATGCAGCCAAATTGTTCTTAATTCGCTGCGAGTGTCATCAATCAAGAGCAGGGAAAGCGACTTGGAGTGTCGAGTTAATTGCCAGCGCATAACTTGGTAATTATGTAATTGTCATCATTTCTTTTTGTGTTTTATTATTTTTTGTCGTGTGACAATGACAAGGGTTGAGTCGGGAGGAGTTGGGGCCGGCATTGACCCCATGTTACGCTGGCCATTAAAATGTGACAGACAAAATCTGCACAAATTTGGGAAAATTGCCGACTTCACACTTGGTAAACCCCTTTAAGAATTATTTGCCAAACTCAAGACCTCTTACTAATTACTTAATAGTTTCTCAGAATTATGGCCGGGCTCTTTTAAAAGCGATGACCGACAGCCTACATATACATAGACTTCAGGCTTCTGTCAATTGTCTCTGTGGCAGGTTAACAAACGCGAATTAGATATGCAAATTATTACTCATGCCAACCATGTGAGCACTTAATAATGTATCTATCTTTACGGCTCTCGAAATAACCATTCTGTCGGTATTATTATTATTTCCCAGCGTTACAAAACGCCCATAAAATGCGCGGGCGAGATATATACTGGGCGCGCTGCACTTGGCGAATGCAACATTACGTATACGTAGCGCAAACGCTGATGACGGATCATTAGGCTGAGCGAAAAAACCAATTAAGTGAGAGACCACAAGCCACCAAACAATACCATGCCCAAGGGGATATATCAAAATTAATAGCACTAGTTTTTTGTTTTGTTTTCATTCCGTTTTGTTCTGAAACCGACGACGTCATCGTTGTCACTGTCGCCTTTTGACGGTGCTTCTGTTCGGAATAATATAAATAAGTAATTTACTCAACAAAAACAAAAAACAACAGTGGTCCAGAGCAGATCTGCGCTTATTTTTGGTTCTCTTTTGTCGGGCGAATATATTCATAGATATTATTGAAAGTAAATAACGAAACTGGGTCAGCGCCAGCCTCCCACAGAGCGACGGTGGCAGAAAAATACAATATATTTCACCAGCAAATCAATCATATTTCTCAGGGACAAAAATACAAGCAGCAATAATAAAAACTACAAAGAAGACAAACTTGATATGGCCAAAACTTGGCGCCAAATCGCTAATAAGCAATTGCGGTGCACGTGTCGTATGCTTAACATGAGCATTTGTTTTACGATCGCTCATAAAAACACAATTACATCACAAGCACCCCTCTGACTCACGGAAAGTTCGACGCACTCGCAGCCACAAACAAATCTAAATATATAAAAAAACTAACCGAGTGCCATAATGGAATTACAAGTTCTTCCGATATCAATTAATTAAATACGTGATGAAAATTGGCAAGAATCCGTTTGGCACTTGCCGACAAAGTGTTTATTGAGAGGTGGAAATAGGTACTTCAATAACACTTGCCGAATTTCGCTTTATTTAAGCAAGACAATATTTTTAATTAAAATGTTTGGTATTTAGCAGAAAACAATTACGAAAATATTGAGCGACCATAAAGGGGAACATTTTCTTTATGGGGCGCAAAAATAAGAGCTGACTCATATATATTAAATGCAAAACCAATTTACCAACTCTACTTTACTGTTCTTAACAATTAAGAAACGTGTACAAATAAATTCGTTTTCTATTCAGCTTCTTGAATCTCTAGTTGGATAGCCCAAAACAATGTGGGGAATGGCATTTTAATTGAACAAACATTTGCACATTTTTGGTCATTCAAATTAGCCAATAAACAGTTTTAGCACTTTTTCTAAACTTGGCCGCGGTGTTACCTTCCCCACATGTTGGCCCCCTCCCGAATGCGGATTCTAATTTAATGTACGTTTATTTGTTCAGAAATATTTGTTTGATTCCCACTAGTTCCATTCGCTGTTTTTCTTTCTCAGTTTTCTTCGACGCTTTTCGCTTTCCTCGGTGTGTTTTTGCCTGGCTATTTTTAATGGGTGATCTGATGAGTGGCCATTGGCACTATCGAAGGTGCAGTAAATCATCCGAATTCGTTTCCATATCTTTTTTATTTGACTTTTTTCGGTCGGTCTTTACTTTATCGCACACCGCTGGGCGAGTGAAGCGTGCGCTCCAATTTCGTGTTCATTCAACGTCAAAAGTCTCGGTGACATTCGTCGTTGTCACTTGTTTGGCCCGGTGGGCGGGTGTGGGGTTAATGCGGAGCCGGACATTAAATGCTTAGCTTGTTGTTGTTGTCGTTTCTGGTTGGCCATTGGCCGAAAGTGACGTAAGCTGGTCAGTGGGTCTCGTATCATTTCAAGGTTATTGGGGCTTTCGGTCTCCAAGTCTCTAATATTTGTTATTGATATCGGAATGATACACAGGGGAAACATTCAGATCTTTTGGGGTTAGTTATGACAGTAAGGTCTTGTCTTCTATAAATATTTTATCTAATTATATTTATTTAGTTATCTTTAGCTACCTGTAAGTATTATAAAATCTGCTCAAGATCAACAGTAAAGATAATTTTACCACCATGAACGCTATTAATTTACACCTAAAGCAACCTTACCCTTGCCTTTGCCTCATATTATTTTACTGAGATCATTTTCGCCAGACGCTATCTCTCGCTCCACTTAACAATTACACGATATTACAAAAATATTTAATTTAGGCGATAAACTTAAGAGCACACAATCTAATAAATTGCGATGTCACCGCATAGATAAGGCTCCTAAGTTGATGTCATTCTCTCTTCTGTGTAAACCATAAGCCGTCAGCGGCATTGTCCTCTCCTTCCGCGTATAATGCCATTAAAGACAACGAATTCTAGCCGCTATCTTGGCAAACTTGAGGCGGAAAACTACCGACTTTTCCACCATCTGCATTGCGTGACTGGCCAATGAATATAGAGAGAGAAAAAAGAAGCATAACACACCCACAACTGCAACAACGCAACCTCTTGGGTCGCCCAAAACCCTCTGTCATAATTCCGCAGCACGCATTAAAATTTAACGCCATTGCATGTTCTCCTCGTTTGCTGAGCTTTTGACCCTTGCGATGGAGTTGGGCCGATAGGACAGCAAAAAAAAAATAGAAGAAAAATCCAAAACAAAAAATGAATTCCGAAAAAAAAAACTAATAACAAAACGTAACGCAGTGCAGTTTTTACATATGTACCATCCTACCACCGGTTGTATGTTTGGTGTGTCAAATTAGTTACGCCCTGTGAGCTGCAGGTGGTTGAGGCTATTTTCATTTTCCGCCGCTGACAAAGTCAAATGAAAATGTCAAACGCTTGTGACGGCCCAAGTTGTCAGCCTTTCGTTGGTAAATGGAAAAACTGCCGCCTCATTTATGATTATACCGTAAACATATGAATATTTCTGTTGCTCTTTCCATTCCCTCGCCCTTTTTGATGATTCGTGTATGTCTCCGTTTCATAAAATAAATACTTGGTTGTTTTGGAAAAATAAGTTGGCTTATTCTTATGTCAAAGCTGCAATCAATGTCAGAATATTTTTAGACGTCGTTTTCCTTTCAACAAGTATTTAAGTATTTAATGAAATATTTAATAAAGGGCCTATATTAATTGTTTAATGAATTTAATCAAATTCTGAAGAAGAAAAAGTCTATGAATAAATAAAATAATAAATTTGGTGATTTGATAAAAGGATTTCCTCTTCGAATGTAAATACTATTTACTTAACAAATTTTCGTAGAGAATTTTTAGGAACATCTTTTTGATATAAACTATGGATAATAAATTAATATTGAAATTATATTTAACACTTTTTTATAAGGCTAATTAGGTAATTTTATTTTTAAAGAATGTTTTTTAAATAATTATTTTTGTATCATTGAAAACTAGCATGGGAAATATTCTTAAACCCTTGAAAAATACTTGTATACTTTCAAATAAAATTGTAATCATTGCTTTAAGGGTTAGAAAAATGTTAGTTAGACAAATGTTTTTCCCAATAGAGGAAATAGAGCTTTCCTACAACCAATATAAAATTCTTTAGCAATTTTTTCTTAGTGTCTAAAAATGTGTTACTCGTGCCCTTTCCAATCACTCGGCCCATTCATCTTCATTCAGGGCCTGCTCTCCCATTTGCATTTGATCTGACTTGCGCTTTCTGTTTCGTCATCTGTCAAATGCACTGGGCACTTGGAAACTTACCGCCACCGGTCTATTAATATTCATAACGCTGGGGCGAAGTCAAAGAGAATTAGGCAGAACTGTTTATCAGTGCGCGGTGGCTGCTTATCAATCATGTGAGTCGCATGAATGAAATGGTTTCGTTCACCTATATTTGCTATTTTACTTTTCGTCTTTTTGTTTTGTATTCACTTTTATTCTCTTGGAAACACTGCAGTCTGTTTATATAGAGAACTGCCGATCTGTTCGCCTGCTACGTATAGCTTAATGGCAAACAAATGCCAGCGACAACAGGCATTTTAACGATATTCAGTGACCTTGAAGGTGGCAACAAAAATGTTCAAATTTTTATGCCTTTTCTACAGCTGGCAGGCGGCCGTGCTTGTTTGATATTGCATATAGAACGCTTTATGAATTTCTTGAATAAAAGCCAGGCAGGGAGAGAGTGCTGGCAGTGAGAGTGAAAATAAAGAATGCCGAGCGGCTCAGGAAAATTTCACCACATCACCTCGAGCACCCACTGAAAATTAGGTGGGCGAGGTGTGTGTGTTTTCCTCACTTTGCACTTGAAATAGTTCTGTTTTTCTTTCAGCTCTCTGTTTTCTTCCGCTCTTTTACATATTTTTCTTGTATTCTCCGCTGAGCAGTAAAATTGCTCTTGCCTCGATTAATTGTTGTTATTTTTTTCTGTTGCTGCAGCGCCAGAATTATCATTTGTTCTTATCACATGACTCATGGAACTAGCAACACTTTTCGGAAAGGGGGGCTGAACCCAGACAAAATACAAACATTACGCGTGAATTGTGCAATAAAATTACTATCAAATACACGGGAAAAAAAGGGGTGTTTTGGGAATTACTTAGATTTTATTTAAAATTGAAGATGCTGCCTAAAAGGAATAAGAGTATTTACACATAATAAACATGCATAGTTTATATAAAACTAAAGATGGCTCGCAAAAATATTCTTAAGGTGCGTTATAAAAATATCAAACTAAAACTCCATTCCCATTTCCCTTTAGGAGAATCTGCGAAAACCCAGGTACTATATTCCAGGTAAAGGGATACTAACCACCGGGACTTTCACATCCTCCCCTCTCCATGATGGCCCTTAAATCCCAACAAGGTGCCAACAACCGTAGTGAAACCACACAAAAAGGTAAACCGAATCCAAACTGAGGGGGGAAAACAAATGAAAAGCGACGGGAAACCACAAAATGCTGCAATCAACCGAAACTCCATGGGTGGTTTGGGTCAAAATATGGCCTGAAATTAGAGGGAAAAGCGGCGAGACGCCCTATATGTTATGAGCGGCAAATGCAATTATGCAAATTCCTTCCCCCCACATTCCAAATGCAGCCATAGAAAAGCGGGGGAAAAAATTATAAATCACACAATAACAATCAAGAAGGGTTAAAAAAGCATATAGAACAATTATTTTAACGGAAGAAAAGACTGGCAATCGAAGGCAATTTCACTAAAATAAATTGAAAACACGCGCCAAAAAGGGGTCGCTGTGTAATGTGAAATCAATGCCGCCGAGGGGTAAACAGAACCGAAATTTGGAGGGTGTCTTTGCTGGAGGGTAAGTGTAGTCCATATAGGGAACTTGATCTTTTTTTTGGCTTTACTACCTGAGTGCGAAACAAAATCTGCAGCCGCCGATGAGCTCATGCCCAAATGAAAATCAAATAGAGAGATAAGGGAACCCCTCTGCTTGCATTACAAAGGCCCGGATACAGCAAGCCCCTCGGCTGTATTTTTTTCGTCGTAGTCTTTTTTTGGCACACTCCCCAACATTGTGTGCTTATCGCAGGACCTCCATCTAACTACAGTGTCTCTGGCAGATATATCTGATAAGCAGGCCGACAAAATCGCTCTAGTGTTAAATTAAAATGAGCGTGAGTTCGCTACGAATAGCGAAAAACTAGTTGAGGCACCTCTAAGAGTGCTCACTGTACCCGATTGCCGCCTGAATGGTCACCATTGAAACTTAATTAATGGGAAAAATGCAGCGGCAAGCGGCGCGAAATTAACAAAGGCAAATTTATCGAGTGGGCTTGGTGTAAATATAGCAGATTGAAGCCTACTTGCAGGAGCTTTAGCAGCTATATGGAGGAGCGACATACTTGCTCGCGGGCCTATATGCTAATTGGGCTTTTTCGATTACACAGGAAAAATCTGTAGGAATATATTTATATAAATTTTGTAATGTATTAATACTAGGAAATATAAAGAGAATGTACTATTAAAAGACTCAAAATCAGTCGGTGTATCTGACAAAATAAATCTACAAAAAACAGACTTAGAGCAGGCACATCCCTCCCTTTTTATACTATTATTATATCCATATTTTATTAAAAAATGAACTTATAATTTGTCTGCAGGTAGCACTAAGAACAAAAATAATATTTTTTCTTTTAAAAGGAATACAAAAACTTTTGGGTTCTCAATTATTCCACTTCTGTGCCAGTTTTTCTGCTTGAATATTTAATGTTTTCACTACGAGTAGACCCACACCAACTATCCAAAGTGCTCACTGGAAGCCCGAAAAAAATGCCCGGGACACCCACAACCCCCTCGCAAGGCAGAAAACCTACCCACGTGCCGGCTAAAAGAGAACCTGCTGCCACTTGTTCGGCGTTGCATTGAAATTGAAAGCAAGCATGGTTGCAACACGGAAAAGCGGAAAAGCGTTGCCGGCGCAGTGCAAAGAGGATTTTACAGCTGTTCTATTGGGGGGGTGTGTGTAGCAGCATGGGGAGGTGAAAAGTTCAAGCACTGCAGCAGGCAGCGTCCTTGGGTCTTTCAGCTGCTGTTGCTGTCGTCGTGGAGTTTTCTCCGAAGCGACCGGCATTGCAATTCTCGCCGAAGGACACACACGCCTGTAAAATCAATAATTGCCCGGTCGGATGCAGTGGGTCAATTTCGGTTGATTCTTCCCATTTCTTTTCCCAAATAAAATCAATTCAAACTATTGCCAAACTCACCTCGGATTTTTCCACTTGTCTGGCACACCGATTTTAAGTGGTTTTCTTGTATTTATATTTTGTAATTTGGCTTTGCAACCCGATTTTTTCAAGCTGTTTTCCGAAATGAAACGAAGAAATTTGAACATTTAAATTTTGTGAAACATTTAATTTGTTTTATGATTTTATAAATTTTTTTTTGGTTCGAGTTTACGAAACTTTACAGAGCGCCCGTTACACTTTGATTGTTGATAGCGTCGTGCGTGTGAGCGTCTGATTTTGATTAGAGCAAAGCTGATGAAAATGCAAATCGATGTGGCTTTTTTGTTGTTGCCTGGCCGTCATGGGCAATGTCAGAGGCATGCATATTTGTATTTCTCGTTTTGTTGTAATTTTTGTGTCGTTTTTAATTTTAGATTTGCCGGTCTTTTGTTATTTCTGTTTTGCCTATGAAAGAAATTGAAATTTTTAATACCGCACAACGTTCGTCACGTTGTGCGTTTTTTTTTATGCCTAACTAGTTGTCAGCCAACGCTAAAAATTGTGTTCTAAATGGCAAACAACAGCAACAAAAAATCTACAATACGCCCACGAAAATCGCCCACTCAGCCAAACAACAACAAATGTAAACGACAACGCACACGCACTCTCGAGATAACAAATAGTAAAAAAAAAAACTTTATAACGAAACTTGCGTACTTAATCAAATAAGCGTTATAACAATCGCTGTTGGCCAAGAAGTGCTTTCAATTTCACGCGCGAGTTTTCACGACAACCTTCCCGTTTCAATGCAACCAGCTGACTGTCGTTCAATATTGAAAGCGAGTGCTTTAACACGGTGGCTGAGCGAGCCGATTGTCAGCGAACTTGCATGAGTTGGTTGGTACACTGAGAATAAAATAGGCAAATGAGCTGCAATCAACTGTGAGAAGACTTTGAGTTTCATGAAGGCAACTTGTTCAGCAGGTTTTAGCTTTTCAATATTGGTCCAGATTAAATCCCAAGTCGCAAATCTTTTTCTTACAGCTTGGGGTAACTTTAGATAAATAAAGAAATTAAGCAAACAAAAAATATATACAAGAATAAATAAATAAAATAAATTATTATATAAATAAATTTAGGTGAATATTGTTTATCTTGTTCTTGATCTTCCTATTGGCAGCATCAATGGGTGTTGCTCAACATTACTCTAGCAACATTTGGCTTTATTAGTGGGTTGCTCAACCTGTTCCTACCCATTTTAGTATATAATTTTCTTTATATTGTAGTTTTCATTATAATTAAACATTAATAATAACTATTACTATTCAAGTAATTTAAATGAAGTATTTGTTTACTCATATATCATAATTTTTAATATGTATAAAATGTAATTATACTCTTTACTACTAAAAATGTTGTATTGGCCTATCTATCCGTATTTATAAAAGTGTATTTCAACCAATCAATGCCGGCAATCAAGCGAATGGTGCTATCTTTGGCACGTTTTGGTTGGATCAGCTGTTTAGAGACCCAACTCAGGCATGTTGCCAGTGGTTGTATTGGGTGTCACAACCTTGTTATCAGTTTGATGGAACTGTTCGAAACGACCAATTATCGCGCTTTAAGAATCCATAAATATATATATATGTGTTAAATGCATTACCTTTTTACTAGAATAATATTTTTAGTTAAATTTTATTATTTAATATTTATATTTGCCTGTTGTTTTGCCTTAATGAGTATATTATTTAGAAATATACAGCTTAAGTCATTAATATATTCCAGAACAAAATTGTGTTTCAATTTTTAAATATTTAAAAAAAACCGATACAAAGAAATAAACAATAAATCTTATGGGATAAACCATGTGTGTATGAGTCATCTGACCATTCGTAATTGTACGCAAATGATCTAAACAACTGTTTCCTCCCATATTTTTGACCAATGGTGACACAGCCGCAGAATATCAATGACTTCAAATCCGAAAGCCTGAAGTGACTCAAGTTAAACTGTAAATTTATAGAGTCGGAAATGACCAGAGGATGACAGCTAGCTTTCCGTTTAGATACATTTTTCAGGGGATATTATCCATGTCCTGTTCCTTTCCCAGGCACTTAAGCGGTTCATCAATAACCTGACTGCACTGCCCCCAACGAAGCAATAAATAATTCAGAGTTATTCGAGAAACCAATAAAAAACGACGAGCCATATCCTGGCCTTAATTTGTCCGAAGGTTTCTAGGTGTAGTCCGAAAAAGCTCCATAATTCATGCCCGAGGACAAAGCCAATTAATTAATAAAAAAAATTATGAAATAGAAAGCAAAAATCTAAAACGGAAACGCAAACCCCGCTGAGTTATGTTTGCCCGCCTTTGAAATGTCCTTGCAATCCTTTTCCGAAGACCCCAAAGCCGACCTAAATTCCAGACTGTGTGTTGAGTGGGCCACGAAAATGCAAATTCTCCAGGTCCTGGAGCTTGGGCTGCTCCAGTTTAATGCTCCGCGTGGGAGTTGTCCCTATTGATTTAATTCCGGCCATCCGCTAGTGACGCAATTCTCTTGGAGTTGAATGCTCGGCCGACAAATAGTTATCCTGCAAGGGGTTGTTTTTGGCGTTTTTGGCGGCGGCGGCGGCGGCTTCAACGGTGGCCCTTGGCAGCCAGCCGGCTATATGGGAATTTCTGGCGGTGGAGGCGCCACGATGACTGCGCATAGTTTTATAGTATCGGGTTTTTATGTGAGTTTTTCACGTTGTTATTGTAGCTACGCAGTTTGGTAATTGATATGAGTTTGGGTATCTGTTTATACATACATCCACTGCAGCTGGATGTCATGACCTAGACAATTTTCGGTCTGCCTAGATTTCTATCTCCGGAAAGGTCAATGTGGCGTATACTTAACGAGTAATGTGAGAGCAATTGTGGGTCTCATTAGCATACATTTACAGGATGGAACTTTAATGTATCTTAAATTTGTTACTCCAAATATTAGATAGAATAAAATGACTGGTAATATTTTAATTTCCAAATTATTCCAGCTGGTTTCTACAAATCCTACGACCTATTAATTTAAATTTCTTTCCTGCAACAATGACTAATACATTTTTTTGGGATACCAAAAGGGAGTGAGAAAGTTAATTACCATACCTATTAATATGTCTAACAAACGTTTGTGATGACATTGACAATGAGTCAACTTCAAGTGCTGGAAAGACCACAGAAACTGACCTGAAGCCGAGCGCTTCAATTTGGCCAGCTGGCTAATATTAGTCAACAACTAGACAAAGTTTTGTCAACAAATAAACACAGCCAAGTTTGTCACCCAAACATAAATACCCGCTCTCCACTTTATTAGTTTTTCGGACACGAAGCGGAAAGGGATGGAGTGGAGTTGCAAGGTTAAAATGTGGGTGATGATGCAGCCTACGAGGTCCCATATTATCTGACTTTGAATCATGTTCTAGCGGTATACGCAGTTAAATATTATCATCTATATATTTAGCGAGATATTCGCAAACAAATATCGTTCATCAACGCCAACTGAGTCAACAATGAGGTAATTTTCCCAAAGACTACTTATATTTCAGGTTGCTTTTATTCTCTTTAAAATAGATAGAAATGGTTTGGAGATATTGTTTCCAATATGGATATGTGGCTTTTAATTTTTTAATGCTCTGCTTTATATTTTTAGTTTTAACTTAACAAAAAATGTCTACTCTAAAAGCCTTAAAAAATGTCAAATATTTTATGTATAGTTCAGGCCGCAACCGACTTTAACTATATATATGCTTGTGTATATACTGTTGAACATGGAAAATCGCTTGTGTTAACAAGTGCGCTATGCTCTTGAAGCCGTCTTCTCTGTCCGAGATAAAACAATTGCCATTCATTGTCCCACCGGGTGACCCACTGGCGCAGTTATGGGGCATTTAATCAGCGTTTGCCGAAGATGAGGAGCACTTTGCCACTCCACTTGGTGGGAGTGGGAACATGTTGCACTTCCTCAATTCCCCTAAACAAACATGGCCAATTGTGGCTATAAAAGTGGCAAAAATATCACTATTGATAAAGCCACTCGTCTCACGAGTGGGCTGCTTGAGCATCAACTTATTGTTGCGAATTCCTCAATTAATTTCTATTGCCTTTCCAGGGAATCACTTTAGAGGGGAGCAGATATTTTGTCACCAGCAGATTGCCTAATTTTTATTGATCGTTAGTTTTAAAGTATTAATTGCAGATGATGAACGAAATTTGCATGCTGAAATACACTTCCTAAGGGGAGTTGATGGGTTCTGGCAATTTCTTTGCTTTGATATAAGAAACTTAAAATAGGATCTTAACAATATTGAGATTAATAATTAGGTTTATTATATTATTTATTTATTAACTAAAAATCTGCAACAAAAAAGAAAGGATGTAATTTCTAATAAAATTGATCATAACTTGACCAAAATTGCATCAATTTCAATTAGGAAGGCTTTTCTGTGCTAGTTTTTACCATATTTATAATACTACATATTGTTTCTACGAACTTAAGAAAATTTTGATAAAATGTTGAAAAAATAAAATAACTTTTTTCTCTTTTGGATATGGCTAGATCAACTCGACTGTTAATGCTGATTAAGAATATATATAAGTTATAGGGTCGGAACTGACTCCTTCGCTGCTCTATAAGCTTCTGACTGAAACTAACTATGGAGATGGGAGCCACTTTTCATAACTTTGCAGAAGACTGAAGCTTTATTATTTTATTTTTAATTTAAATGTAACGGACTTTACATTCATTGTATTTTCTATCGTTAATTTTTCGGATTTTTACCAGTGCTGCCAGACTTATCGGTCGTTAGTTAGCAGGGCTGCCGGACTTTTCGACCAGCGTTGCCAGTTGATTACTTTTACATTTCATATTTAAATATCGATAATAACATATCGATATCAATATCGATGTAGTCCGCGACGGTCACACTAACCACGAGATAAATATTCTTCAACAAATAAACGTAAATAAATAAATATTAGCGGTTAGTGGCAATCAATTCAATGGACAGCAGCAACGACCTCTCGGATGAGCTGATCAGCCGCCTCAACGTTGGCGGGGCTCTGGGTAAGCCGGGATATGGGATTCCCAATTGGGGACGCACCTGTTGTAACCTTGTGGCTTGTTATTGGCAGACGAGGTGATTGCCAGCGAAATCTTCCATGAGACGACCATCTACGATGACAGCAATGATGTGGAGGCAGAGGCGGAGCCGGATGACATCATTATAGTGCACATGGACATCCGGGAGCCGCTCAGCACGCTGAGGTGAGTATTCCCTAGACAGCAGCAGGGGTTGATCTCACTTCTCTTCTTCTTCCTTTTCTCCCGAAGGAAACTTGTTGAGCAGAAGATCGATGTGAGCCTTAAATACTACACATTTTGGCTACAGGATGCGCAAGAGGTGAGTGAACCAAGCTCCTATGGATTAATTTAACTCATATAAACCACCTACCCTTTCAGCTGGAATCCCACAAAAACCTGGTGGATCAGTGCGTCAAGGGCGAGGGTCTGGTGCAAATCAACGTGCAAATCCAAACCACAGGAAAGCGCATAAACATCGCCGACGTTCTGAAACCCACGGAAGATGCACTTGCTGCCCTGGCCTCGGAGGAAGGCTTAGGCCACCTAACTCCGCCCGACACCGCCAGCTCGAACAGTGAAAGCCCCGGTAAAACACCCACTAAGCGAAAGCTCAAGGATGACTCCGAGGATGAGAGCGTGGAGGCCGGCAAGGATGTTAAACCAGTCCTGAATTGGGTGCTGGACAGCAAATTCAAGCGGGAGCAGGCCCGTCTCAAGATACCCGAAGCGGCCAGCGAGTGGACGCAATCCCATGTGGCCCACTGGCTGGAGTGGGCCGTCAAGCAGTTCGAGCTGAAGGACATCAACATAAGCGACTGGCAGATCAACGGCCAGGAGCTGTGTAAGATGACGCACCAGCAGTTCAGTCGGAGGTTGCCCCGCGATCCCGGCAACGTCTTCTGGACGCACCTGCAGCTGCTTAAGGAGTGCAACTTTGTGTCCGTGGTGCACAAGCAGGCGGAGGAGCTGAGGAAACCCAAGCAACCCAAGATTATGTCCAGCGCAATAATGTCGGCCACAGGGGGATCTGGGTCTCTGGAACAGCGAATCATGAGGAAATCCTACCAGAGTGTCAAGAGTTCCGATTGTGAGTTCTATATAAACCCTCCTAAGATCTAGTATATATATAATATCCATATATTTGCAGCCACTGAATGTATGTCTCCCGCGCCACAGAGTCCCACGAACTACACCACCATTGGTTCCGGCAACAATGGTCAAGTGCAATTGTGGCAGTTCCTGCTCGAAATCCTTACCGACTCTGAGCATACGGACATTATCGAGTGGGTGGGCACCGACGGCGAGTTTAAGCTAAGCGACCCGGACCGTGTGGCCCGCCTGTGGGGTGAAAAGAAGAACAAACCCGCCATGAATTACGAGAAGCTCTCAAGGGCGCTTCGATACTACTACGATGGAGATATGATCTCCAAGGTGTCCGGCAAGCGGTTCGCCTACAAATTCGACTGCGACCTGCGGCTCCTGACCGGCTACGATGCCAGGGAGCTGTCCCGGCTAGTGAACGAGCGAAAAAAGTCGCCCGAGCATCTGGCCGCTGTAGAAGCCACCAAGGAGGATACATGACATGGCGCGGTCGTGATCAAGGTAGAACCTGACATACTCTGGAAGTACGAAGAGCCTTAGCGCCGACTGTCCTGGTCGGATGCCGGCGCCAGCATAATCATACAACTTGTTACGTATTTTACACTCTTAAGGCACACGATTTTATTATTCATTTCGTATTCGATAAGCTCCATAATCTCTGTCTACCTAAGCTATGGCTATAAGTATAAACACTTTACTCTAAATCTGAATAGTATCTATATAGTGTGTATATTGAATATTGTTCGTTACATGATTGTTGCGATTTTTGTAAAATCCATAAAACTAAATTCATTTCCACGCGATTTCCATTTGCTTTTTCTCTCCAGTTTCTCCTTTTTCGGTTTTTCCTGCACGGCATCGTTGTGTGTTGATGATGGTTTCGTTTGTTGTGATTTTACGTGACTAGCTTGCTTGCTTAACTGATCTAACTAACTCTAAACGTGGGCATTTAGCGGCTCCAGCTAAATGGCGTCGATGGAGTCGATCTCGCTGATGATGATAATGATGATGATGGCCTGTCGGAATGTGCACGCAAATGCTCCTCCCCCGGCTGAACTGGCGCTAGATTCGATCCGCTAGCCCCGTCAGCCGGGATAATACTTCATTACATTAAGTTTTGAGTTGAGTTTGAGTCTGAGTTTGTGATGCGGCGGTTACAGCTCCGTGGTGATCTCGTCCTGCGGTCGAAAGCCCAGCTTGTAGAACTCGTCCTCCAGCCAGAGCGAACTGGCGTTGAGATCACTGATGAGATTCCCGCTCTTCAGCGTGTTGAAGCTGCTTCCGAAGGGATCCGAGGCCGTCGGCTCCTCGAACTCGTGCAGGCTGATCAGCGATCCGAAGAGGTGCAGCTTCTGCTGCGCCGAGGCGCTGCTATTCCGGTCCCCGGCCATTAGCTCGCCCACGCCCTGAGGCGTCGCCGTTGGCGTCACCTGTTGCCGGAAGATGCTGGCCTGCTGCTGTTGCTTCTTTTTCGCCGGAGCCGCGTAGAGCACCTCCTGATGGCCACTTCCGCCGCCATGCGAGGCCTGGAAGAAGTCGATCAGCTGGCCCACCTGGGGCTTGTACCGCTCCAGTGCCTGCTCAGACCAGGCATACAGCCGGGACCAATCCGGCGGAGGAGCTGGTATCAGCTCAATGGGCCTGTTCAGCAGGATTAGCAGCTTGGCCAGGTCTCGGACGATGGGCCGGTAGGAGTTGGCAGCCGCCACCTCGCCGGACAGATAAAGTTTGCGGATCTGCCGCCGGGTGTCGTTCAGCATGGCTAGGAAGTACTCGGCATTCGGTCGCATCTCGTTAAGCTGCCGCATAAAGTCCGCCCGATCCATGGTGTTTTCGTTGATCAGCTTCTGCTTCACGGACTTCCGTCGACGCTTCCTCTTCACCAGCATCACGGCCACGGCCAGGAGGGATAGGCAGACCAGAAAACCGCCCAGCAGCCCCGCAAGAGCAGCCATCAGAGGACCTGAGTAGCCTGTGGGTACGCACACCCGTCCCATGAACTCCGTGTGAGCCGACCATTGGTCCAGGTAGCCGGCAGGGCACTGATCCACGCATTGCCTGGTATCCGTCACCAGATACATGGGACACTTGATGCAGCCCGCCTTGTTGCAGCGCAGGCAGTGGGAGCTCGTCGTAGCCGGGCAGCCTGTGGATGAAAAAGAAGATGGGAAACGGAATTGGGTTAGTCACTCTGTGGGTCACTCTTTGAGGGAGAACCTCAATTAGCGCTGATCAGCATAATTGTCCCCTCATTTGCATGGGAGCACGGCACTCCCACAGGCAATTGTCCAAGTTAATGTCAATGAGTTACAGCATCCCGACCCAGACCACAGGGAAAAGTAACTAAGAACTACAATTGGAATACCAAAATCTGTGTAAAATATCTTTTAAATTTAAGAAAAATCAACTTTGTAGTAGTCCCTGTAAATAATTCCCTTTATTTATACAATTATTCAGTTCTCCTGATGATGATTTCTGAGTATTCATGCAAATAAGACAACCATCCCGCCCAGTAGCCAGGGCAATTGAACCCAAACTATGATGTCAAACGCTGAACTCATGGCATATCTCCCGGACATCTCTATTTATTCTTCGCTGTAAGTCTCGAGCTTTTGTCTCTTCTGTTTCCCTACGAATTCAAGGTAACGTCAACAAACAATGTTTGACTTTTGGCTGCCCAAACCCTAAACGCAAAACCCAAACAACATTAGCATATCGCCGCCCCCTGCCCGCCTCCGAGAGTGTTGGCTGGGCAAACAGTAAACGGACAAAGAGATACATATTCTAGGAACTGGTAACAGGCAGACAGACACACTTATCTGGAGGCTAAAGCGTCGTCAAGATCAAAAGCTCGGCAAGCCGCCGACAGTTGTCAACAGACGACGACGCACTGAGACTCCCAAACAGGCCAGAAGTTTGCTGGTACCGACTTATCTCTCAGGCTGCTCTGCCTCTCCTGGCAGCTGGTTCTGCCCCGGGTCTGGCCCATTTATCTTGGCCAGCGGTTTTGAAGGTCCAAAGAGCTGGGCAGAGAGAAACAATAACATTGCACCACGTACGCTGCCCATTGCCATGCACTTGGCGTCTGTTCAGGTGGCTCAGCATCGTCGTCGTCATCATCAATGGCATTAACTTGTTTATGCGCTAATCAGACACACACAGCCCCCAGGCGGGATTCGGAATCGGGAATGAAGCTGGAGAGGAGGCACGATCACCTTGGCCATGGCCCTGGCCAGTTCCCAGGCAGGCGGATAATCAGATGTAATTCGTAATTGATATTGCTCAGTGGCCAGTGTCTCCGTTTCTGTGTCTGTCTTTTGGTATTCCTCCGTCTGCCGATCTCCCGATCGCGACCGATCTCTCTGGGGGCTGGGCGTGCAGTTGATCAATGATAATTGGTTATTAAATGGAAGATTGCCTTTATTCCGCCTGTCAATGTCGGCTGACTGGCTGGCTGGCTGGCTTGGCGCGCATCTTCCTCTTCTTCAGGTGATCATGTAAATGGCCCGGAATTGCAGACTGCGGACTGGCGATATAAATAATGATGTCGATTGGCCAAGGCAGGGAGAGAGAGCCGGAGCCGGAGCCCAATGATACATATATGGCAAAACAATTTGTCGATTGCTATGAACTCGAGTGGAATAAATGCATGGCAGATCTCATCTCAGAGGAAGATGGGCCAATTTGTGGGATAACTTTGGTTCTTTCCCCACTTCCCGGTTATCGTAATCGCAACCAGATCGGATCGGATTAGAGAGAGGAGATTTAATTCACTCAAATTATTCCATGATTGAACAATCTGATTTGGGGCGTGTAATCGTATTCAACTTTGATATTTTTACGGCCAGCCCATCATCGATTCTGAAAACCTCATCCTCCATTCCCTCCGACCAGAGTCACGCCCAAAAAAACTTAAATTTCTCCTCACCTGCTGCTGGCCAATGATTATTAACTAAATAAGCGACTGTGTAGGCATAAACCAGAAATAAAACTTTGATGACTACAACTATATTTACGTCCATCATCATCATCATCATCGTCGTTCATCATTATGATCTTCAGTTTGGGAAAGGCGAGGAATCCAAGGCCCCAAAGACAATGTTTAAACTTTCTTCTTTCCTCGCATGACTCAGAGAATCTGCGGACAAGCTCTCAGATTTTGGCTCTTAGCACATGACGTGCCAAGTATCTAGGCGTGTCAAGCCCACAGATTTAGATACATCCACCAAAACAGATAATCGACAAATTACTTTCACTCAAAACAAACAAGAGGAACACAGAATACAGACGCGACGGCAGCCAGCTAGGGCCATAAAAAGCGAAATAAAATGTTTATCGGACAATCACCATCAAATGAAACACGCATAAAGTAAATTCATTAGATCACTTTATAACTCGTATATCCAGCAAATAATTGGGTGCCCCGTGAGGGTAGCTGTTGCGTCTATTCTGCCGCACAAAGGCTCAAGGTCGTTCCAAATCAGAGGGTTGCGCCGCAGCGGAAAATGTATCTGAGCCCCGAGCCGCTGACAAAATGTGGAGCTCGATTCGCTGATCGACGATCGTAAATTGTAATTCGCCGCCAGCATAGACAATGCCTGGTCACTGTCATGGGGTTTCCAGTGCTCGGTACTTGGAATATTAGAGGGGTATATTGGTGCTTGGAATTACAAGAAGTATGAAGATAGATCTCTTATAGCTTCTGAAGGATTTCTTCAAGAGCTAAGTCATATGGTATCTATCTATAAGATACACTTGTTTTAAATCGGATGGTTTAGATATCACTAGCTTTTTAAAACCCCCACCACTTGGGTTTTAAGAACCCTTAAAAAGGTGTCTATGCAATGCAGGCTTTGAGGTTCCGAATTCAGTGTTAATTTATAATTTATAATGTTATAATTTGTATCTTTTCATGCCTTCTAAAGTCATTAGTGATTTATGACGAACCCAATTTGAAATAAATAATCACATAAATTATAAATACCAGCTATTTCCCTCCCAAAAAGGGTGCAACGCTTCTCATGAATAGAGAGAGTGCTGGGTATTTCATAGTCACTATCGCAACCCAACTTTTCGCTTTATTCAGGAGAAGGCAAGGCAAACACTTGGCTCTTGTCTGTCAATTAGGCATTTGACATTTGCATAAATGTTTATGCAAAAAGCGACAAACAGACCGAAGCGAAAAAAATAAACAAACAAAGGTTCTGTGCAATGCGCAAAGTAAATAAATATTACGAAAATCAAATGGCATACTTTATGAGGCACTTCCTCCTTACTTTCCTTGCCTCCTCTCTCGTTGCAAAAAAATAAAAATGCCATGAGCAAGCAAATTTTTTCGCTTTTTTTTTAGCAACTTAGTTGCCATCAGCAGTAATTCAATTTCTTTTATGTGAAGAAAGTATTTTGGGGCAACAGGAAAAAATTACCCAAATAACAGGATAGGCGGCCACGGAGGGGGACACATGAAACAGGGCCAGTTCAAGCTGCGCATGGGCAAACGGCGTTTATTAAAATAACGGTACTTAAGTACGCCCTAAGCAAACTGCACTCCAACTCCAACTCCAGTCGCCGACATGCAACTCGGAACAAAAAACAAAATACAAGAGGCACCCAAAACCCATCGAAAAACAAAAGAAGAAAAAATTGAGAATGGGCGGGACCTGGGACAACGGGAAACCACAAAATAAAACAAAAACAAGAAAATACAAAATTTACAGAGAAAAGAGACCTTTAATCAGCATTTCTTGGGAGACACAGAAGAAAAAAACTAAAAGGGGAGCGGAACCAGAAGAATTCTGTGTGATCTTCTCAAGAAATAAAAAATGACAAATAAGCAAATGCGAGAATGATATTTTTTATTGCATTTATAGTTTCGCAGAAAATAATACAAGATCTTGATGATTCTGGCATTAGAATATCTTAAAAAAAAGGTTTTGTTCTTGAAAACAAAAATAAGAAAAATAAATCCTAAACATTTTTTTGGTTTGAGATTTTTTTCTTCATAGTTTAAGTTGCTTTTCTGAATCAACTTAAATGTAGTTCAGCCTTTAGATTTCAGCCTTTTGTTCAACTTTAGCCTCAGCCTTCCATTGAACCGACTCGCCGCCTTGCCTTTGATTTGATTTAACTCGATACCCAGTATCATGACCGAGCTCTACACACCCCAAAAGTTGGGTTCATGAACTCCACAAATTGCTGCTACTCATAAATATATACAAAAACTTCGAAAAAAGCGATTCACTTCACCAAGGAGCGCCTTACCACCGCCCTTCTCTTCGCTCAATTGCGTTTTTAATTGCCAATACGTTTCAAACACGTCAAATGACAATTTATTATGAATTATTATTGCCTGTATTTATTGTTATTTCGCCTGCCTCCAAATTATAGGGTTGAGATCTTGCCTTTTCTTTAGATTTTGTTCGGTGTTTTGTGATAAATTGCCAGCCGAAAAATATACAAAACAAATCAAAATGCTTTTTGCATTTTTTGCTTTAAGTTTTTTTTTGGTAACAAACATCCGTTCGATTTTTGTCATGATTGTCACGATTTACTTGCTGGACAAGACAGACTTTGACTTCGATTCAAGCACGGACTGAGACAGAGTTTCAGACCCAGACAAGACTTCAGAAAAATTAAAAAAAAAAAAAATTAAGTTTTGTTGTTTATTTTTACTTTTTATTGGTCTCTTTGGCAAGTAATTAAAATGCAGCTGACAAAATGGAGTTTGTCCACTTGAGTTTGAAGTCTTTAAAGATGTTAGCAACATAAATTAAATATATATTTTTATATAAGTAATGACAAAGAACTGTGATGCTTACATATTTCCCTGAAAACTATTTAAAAACATTTAAAATACTAAGAAAACCTTCGACAATCCATTCTCAACATTCTTCGCCTACATATTTTAGCCCAGAATCGAAACCGTAATATTTTGGCCCGGCTAATTGCCCGCGACATGAACACGATGTGAATTTATGGCCAAAGCTTTCGGCATGTGGCCAAATTAACACCTCAAAAGTCGCCGAGATTTCCTTTTTCATGACTGGTGACAGATATCGGGAAACTGATTGGAAAAGCGCGGACTTAAAGCTGATTTTTTCTTGGTTCGCTATTTTTTTTTAGCAATTTTTTGCTAGTGGCCCGGCCAGTTGCTGCCAATTGGCAACATGTTTCTGGCCATAAAAATCAAATTTACAACTGCAGCAGCTGTCGGACTGTTATTGTAACTATATATTGAAGTGCAGCGCTGTGGTGTGAGTTGGTTAATTTAGTGCCCAGTGAGCGCTGATCATGCGTTGGCCCGGGGAGTTGTTGCTTTGCTCTCTAATTGCCGGCACAGCGCGAATAACTTGACATAAATGCATGTTGGGTTTAATTGTTTCATGTAGACGCAAGTTCCTTGAAGGGGCAGCCAGCCAGTCAGCCAGTCGGTCCAGGCCCACACACAGAGTGAGCTCGAAATTCTTAAGGAGAAAATTGTCTAGGCAAATGTCACAAATTAAATTGGCTTGCAAGTCACAAAGGCACAATCGGCCCACTGATATTTGCATAATTTCTAGATATACTATACACACACCTCGCTTCACCTGCATTTGCATAATAAAAAGATACTGCAGCGATAGGCAGACAAGTAAATAAATAAATTAGTAAATGCAAATGGGTAAGGCGAATGAAAAAAAAAAAACCAAAACAACAAAAACCACCGTAATAATAAGCGATAATGACAGCTTCGACTTGACTTTGGCATTGGACTTGATTGAGAGAACTACATCGAAATTCAATCAGTCGCAGAGGGTAGGAAATCTAGAGGGGCTGAGTGGGAAACTCTTGACGTAAATAATCCTCCGCTGAGAACTCGATCTCCCAGATATCAGTGAGCAAATTACAAATTTAATACACACTTTACTGCCTTAGTTAGCTGTGTGCTTCATTAGAGAAAAACTAGCCCTCAGCTTTATTAAATGGGATACTCAATTTTTATAGTCTGGCCCTGGGACTTAGTACTTAATTTTAATGCATGCTTGGCTCATTAGGGAAAACGATTATGACCAAACTTTGGCTACATTTAGTTCTTCTTTTATAAACAAATCTGAAATCATTGAGGTGAATATTAGTGAGTAATTTCTAGGAAGTAAATCTTGCCCGATTAAACCTCCTAGTCAGCGTCCAACTCCCACGTCAGTTTCACAATTCCTCAGCCCATCTAACCGTATATATAAATCTAATTTTGCAATATGTCAAGTAATCTGATACGCACAACGACCGCCCGACCGGCCGACCGGCCGACCGCCTCCCAATCCCTGTCCAAATCCAAAGCCATGTCCAAGACAGAGACTGAGCCCGTCTAAGCCAATTAGCCAACGAGTGACTCCATGCTGATTAGCATGACGAAATGTCGTAGCATTTTGGTAAGTAGAAAATACAAAATAAAAAAACAAATATCAAATCAAACATGCTGGGTGAATGGGGCAATGCTGTGGAGCCCCCGAAAAAAACAAAGCTTAACACAAAAAGCCAAAAGTTCAAATGGTTCAAAGAGCCGGCGAGGCGGTTTACATCAAATAGAGCCATTGATAGAGCAGGATACCCAAAGGGGAGTTTGGCAGGCAGGCAGCAGCAGCAGCAGCAGTGCTCTGTGAAAACAAATACCTGCACGGCAAAAAAAATGCGACAAAATCTGCTAAAAAGCTAAACACACGCCACGCAAAAACTCGAATGCTGAGCACAGAGGCGTAAGCGGAAATATTTTCAATGGGGGGTCTTAAATGGTATGTAAGGTAATTACTAAAATATATTCAAATTTTTCTAAAATTATATATTATAATTAATATATATAAAATATTATACATATTAATTAATTAATTAATTTAATAAATTAATTATTAATAAATTATAATATTCAGACTTTAGCTTAAAGAATCTAGAACTCAGGGAAATTGTTTTTCTATGTAAAATATTGGGAGTTCTGCATGAATCCCAGGGTTTTTTTAAAGCCATTAAAGGATGTCCCAAATAATTTTTAAATCTTAAGAAAGCTAGTTTTTAATCTGCATTTTGCACCTAAAAACTACCATTACATTCTTTTAGAATACTTTTTAAGGGTTTCAAAACCAGTAGACATTTCTAAAGACCCCTAGAAAACCTAGCAAGCACCCTGAAGACAGAACTTTTAAGGAAAATCACTTACAAATTAAATTAATAAAATCTCCTTTTAATTTAACAATAGTTTAGAAACTGTCTAAGAAATTGTACACCCCTAAAGCCCCCTGGAACCCACCTCTGTCTCCGGAGTAGAGTGGACACTGCACCAGAGGCTCTGACTCGGGACTTGCGAACTTGCGCAATACCGCGCGACGCATGCGCAAGCAGCCTGAGGAAAATCCAGCTCCCCGGAGCGGTTGCAGTCCACTTAGGCCGCCCCACCCCAGCCCCCTGAAAACGGTTGCACTTTTCGGTCTGCAAATTGGCCAAGCTAAACGCTGACTGCCTCGATAGCCACAAAACGTGGCGATAATTTTGTTTCTCTCTCTCTCGTTTTTTAACGTGTCCCCACAGCATTCCGGTTTTCTGCGTTTTATCAATTAATTTGAATTTATTCAGAGGCGTTTAATGTTTTCAATGATATTTCTCGTTGAAATGAAATCTAATGAAGTTGACAGCCCGTTGGCTGTTCGGTAGCTTCTCTTGGTTTTTGTGGCGAAAGTGGCCGATAGTGTCAGCGGCTTGTACAATTAGCAACAAATAATTTCAAAAATTGTGCACTGGTATAAATTATATGATTAAGGTGTTAATATATTGGATAATTTAATGGAAAACTACAGACATATTAAAAGCAAAAATTCGATCGAAAATCAATCATAACCAAACCAAAAATTAATTAATTTCAATGAGGAAAGCTTTTATTAGCTTTAGTTTTTATTAGCTTTACAAATCTGCATACTAGATTTCAATTGTTAAAAAAATAAAAATGTTTGTAAATTTTTCAAATTTATAAAATTTTCAAAAA
>VNJU01001670.1:0-40034 GCA_008042675.1 Drosophila seguyi
GCAATGCTTCCGTAAATTATTATTCACTTAATAAAATTCCGCCGATACCCCAATATTAAATTTTATTGATATAAATTCACAAGCACACCAAATTTTATTTGGGTTATATAAAGGTTAATAATGCCAAAAACCAACGCCGAAATTAAACACCAAGTTGAATTTTATTTCACAAATAAACTTTTCGAAAATATTTAAGTGGATCCCATACGGGTTAAAGATGCCCACAAGCACCGCCAAAGCCAGAAACTGTATCACAATTAATGTCGCACGTAAATACATACATATGTACATATATTAATGTGCAGGGTTTAATTTCACTTCCGAGTTTTGCAGGAATTTCACTTTGTATACGGTTTGAAAACCACTGACAGAGTATATGCTGTCGAAATTAACCGATATGCCACAATGTACGGTTTGAAAGCCATTGAACAGAGTATATAGCTCAAAAATAACTGCTCTGCCACTGCACAAAAGGGAAATGAACTTGGCGGCAAAACGCTGGTATATAAGTATGTAGATATGTATGTGTTTAACTGTACCGCACGCACATCAATTTTCTCACAATTTAATTCCAAAAAATTATATTAAAGGTTGTTCCCTTTTTTATTTTGTTTATTTGGAGGTTTTATATGTGGGTTTTAATTGGATTTCCAATATACAAAGTGCCAAGAATTACAGCCAGATAATTGCACACAAACACACGTAATGTGGAGTGCTTCCAAGTTTTAATTTTTGGCACTGAATACCTGATTGTTGGGCATGATTTCCAGCACTTTCCTTTTTCCAAAATTTGATCCAATCCGAATCCAAGAATTGCCGAGTTCCGCCAGCTAGGTTTTTCGCACAATATAAAAAAAACGGAACAAGTGCCGAGACGACGAAAATGCACTATTTTTGTTTGTTTTTTTTTTTTTGACGCGAAATCGAAAAGCTAGTCGTAGTCCCTGTTCGGGCGCCAAAATGTGAATCCGTGAGGGTTTTCCGGATAAAAAATTCTAATAAAAAAAGGCGACTAGCAACTAGCGGCCTAGCTGGGGAATTTCCACTTGAAGGCAAAAAAGAAGACGAGATGAACTGCAGTCGCACGAAAGTTTTATTGCGCTGGCGCAGCCAGCAGTTCCAAATGTTAATCGGCTACTACTCTTACACGAGCAGCGTCTGAATTGCCTCGCTATGAAAGCTATGCGTTTCGGCTATTCAGCTCGGCTGAGTGCAAGCGTGCAAACGATAAGCTTTTTGTTTTACATTGTTTACGTTTTAGTTCTATTTTTTCTTCAAGTAAATTTCAACAATAATGTAATACTAATATCTACTGCTCCAACAAGGGCATTGAAGCTTTCGATCGCGCTGCATCCAAAGGAGTACTCAATCCTGTACTCCAAGTGCCTATCGGAGGGGACCTTCCCGTATAGGTGGAAGAGGCAGAAGCTCCTGCTACTCGCCAAGCCAGGAAAGCCGCCGGGCCATCCTCCTTTAGGCCAATCTGCCTCACCGACACCACTGGAAAGGTGTTTGAGAAGATGATAGTTGCACGGCTGAATCCCGCGATCGAGGAGGCCGGGGGCCTCTCTCCGAGACAGTTTGGCTTCAGAAAGGGAAGGTCGACGTTGGACCCTAATCGAGACGGTCAAAGCGATAGCGGAGAGAGCGATATCCGGAAAGGCGGTTCCAAGAGCTATTGCCTAGTGGTAACACTAGACATTAGGAACGCCTTTAACACCGCCGACTGCAACCGAACGCTAAAGTGGCTCGCTGCCCTGAACATCCCAGGGTACCTGCTGCATATAGTGATAAGCTAATTCAGCGATAGGGTGCTCACCGTGGACACGGACATGGGTTTCAGGGTATACAAGGTCTACGCCCTTAGGGACTCCGAGCTGGTGCCCCTACTCTGGAATACTGGAATACTCTGCAATTCTGCAGCTTCCAATGCCCAGCGACACCACCGTCGTGGGCAAAGCAGCGCACTGCAGCGGAAGAGAGGGCGAACTCGGCGATCAAGGCCATCGAAACCTGGCTCTCTAGCGCTGGCCTTGAGCTAGCCGCACAGAAGACGGAGGCTGTCCCATCTCCAGCCGGAAACTGGTGGAAACGGCCGAAGTTTAAGTCGCTGGAGCCGTGATTAAGTCACAGAGGGCGTTCTCCTTGATACTCAGCTCTCGTTCAAGGAGCACCTAGAGTACGCCCAGAAGAAGGCTAGCGGAACCGTGGGAGCCCTCTCCCGTCTACTGGTGAACACCAGAGGGCCCAAGCAAAAACAAGGCAAGCGTCGTCACCTCCCAGCTGCTGTATGCGGCACCGGTGTTGGCTGAGGCAGCCGGGACCAAGTTCTACATGCGCGGGGTGGAGTCGACGTACAGTCTATGCGCATTCCTGCCTGCGCATTCCGAACGATCTCGGACAACGCCGCGCTGGTCATAGCTGGACTTGTGCCGCTGAACTATCTGGTGCGGGAGAAGTTGGAGCTACGCAACGCGCTTCGCGGGCACCCCGGACCAGAGGGTGTCTCCAAGGCAGAGCTCAAGAACGCCGCCAGAAGGAGGATCTTTGGAAGCTGGCCGGCCATGTGGGATGCCTCGTCCAAAGGCCGTTGGACCCATAGGCTGATCCGCAGCATTAAGGCCTGGATGGAGCGGAAGCATGGGCAGGTGGACTTTTACCTGACCCAAATGCTGAGCGGACACGGATGGTTCCGTAGCTACCTCAAAAGGTTCGGCCATGAAGAAGACGACGGCTGCCGGAGTGCGGATGCGGGTTAGCCGAAGATGCGAGGCACGTTATCTTTGAGTGTCGCCGATTTGACAAGGAGAGGAGTACGCTGGAGGCGGTAGCAGGGTCGGCGATTAACGAGGACACGCTGATGCTGGCAGACCCAAGGACTTGAGACACGGCGGCAGAATTCTCAGCAAAGCTGATGAAGTCGCTGAAATCCCTGGAAAGGATGAGGAAGGAGAGGACGGGCTAAGCGGTCTCCAATTGTGTGAAGCACTATACGGGTCCTTGCCCCGCCACGCCACTGTATGGCGTTCCTAGTATTGTATGTTATTTATTAATTGTAAGGTGTAAATAAAAAAAAAAAAAATCCTGGATGCGAAAACCACATTAACGCATTTGCGGGTATTTCAAATAAATAATTTAATTTCCGACATATACCTTATAGGGTCGGAAATGCCGACGCCACTGCGTTGTAATCTTATTTGCTGAACAAATCGAAGTTAATCACCTATACGCCCTTGTTAGATAAGACCACATAAGGAATTACATGGTTAAATATGAAAGAAAACATCCTTATCCTACCAAATAGATGTTCTACTATTTCAATATTACAATATAATATATATATAATATATATATATATATACATGCAACAATTTGCATGTCTACAAAAGAGGCAAATATACACAACTTTCATACGACTTTTTTAGAAAACTTTTAATAAATACAAACTAAAAAAAATTTTTGTTTTAATGCTTTTTATCACACGTACATTGCATATTTCATTTACTAATAATAACAAAGATAGGAGAATTTATCTTCTTTAAACTGTTGTATTTCCACATTGCAGGACATTAAAGCAAATAAAGCAAACTCTGACTGGCTTGTTGATTCCGAATTTTAAAATCGGTATATCATTGCTGGAACACTTTGAGCACAGAACACGTCCACAATGGCGACTAAATATAAAAAAGAAGAATAAAGAAGATTAAATAGTAAAATTAGTATAACTAAAATGTATTGTTATACTTACCAATGGTGTTTCCGCATAGTAATTGTAAATTTTATATTACATTCTTGACATAAATCAGACTCAGACCATGGTGATTCCTGAGTCAGTTTGTCTAACAAATTGTGGAGCAGTTGATCTGTAGCCAACTTGAAATTAAAAATATTTATACCTTCCGTATTTGCAGTGCCAAGACACGCACCCGCTTTTACAAGTACTTTACTGAGCGGCGATTGGCCGCGCATAAAGGACAGCAGAAGTGGTGTATTTCCATCAAGATCAGGGATATTGATTGGGTATTTCGGCATACATTCTAAAAATAATTCGCAGATGGTTGCCGCTGTATTATCTTCCAACACTCGACAAAGTTCATGCATTGGATTTCGACCTCTTACATTTCTTGCCTCTGCGTTTACTCTTGATTCAGTTAAAAGTTCGCGTACAATTATAAACTGACCGCCATGTACAGCTAGGTGCAAAGCATTATTTCCATCAGCATCAGTTGCATCATAGTCAGCACCGTTTTGAATTAAAGCAGATACTGCGGAAAGATTCCCGTGTTCAATTGCTATGTGTAGGGGTAATTTTTGAAGAGCATCGCGCTCATTTATACGGGCACCAGCTAATATCAGATTTCTAGTTATCATTTCAATTTGTGATGCAGCTGATAAATGTAAAGGCGTTGACTGATTGGCATCATGTACACGAGAATTTACGTCTACTTGAATAGATAACAAAAACAGAACACTTTCCAAATCATTTTTCATAATTGCCAAGTGTAAAAAATTACGGCCTCGATGATCCATTTGCTCAGCTGCAGTTGGAAATCGCTCTAAAATGCGTTGTGCCGCCTTGTGATTTCGTGTTTTTAGAGCGGATGCAAATGCGGTATTTCCAAAGCTGTCTCTAAGTTTTAAATCTATTAAAGGGTGACAAAGAAGAATGCTTATTATCTCTTCATTTTGGTTTTCTATGGCAATATGTATCGGGGTTTTCTTTTTAGCGTCTACCGCGTTTATATTTGCACCATGGTCAATTAGAGTTTGAAGTACTAGGGTTAGTCCCCACTGACAACACAGATGTGACGGAGAAGATATTTCTTGAACTTCATCTTCGCCCTCTCCGTTTGGACCTGCCTGACGAGCCGAGTCTAAGTCACACTGACTTTGAATTAAAAATATGGCTATAGAATATTTGTTTTCATCTATTGCACGATGTAGAAGTGTCTGTTGGCAACCATTAGGTCCTTTGTCCCAACAGTCAGTGTCAACACCATGACGCACAAGTACGTGTGCCACTTTTAAACGTTCTAAAACTAAAGCAGTCCACAATGGAGAAACTCCATTATTGTCAGATGCATTCAATGAAACTCCTTTTGTGCAAAGAGAATCAACAACTGTGGGTAAATTGTGTTCAATTGACAGCATAAGTATAGAGTCCTGATCACCTACGTATGATATTAAATTATTAAAATAATAATACAATTAATAACTGTAAAATTTTACCTGTTCTAGCAGTAAAATCTGCTCCTTGTTCAAGTAAGAATAATGACGTCTCACTGTCTTCATTAATAATTGCTTGGTGCAAAAAAGTTATGTTGTCCTTATTTTTTGCATTAACGTTTGCGCCGCCTCGTATAAGTGTTGAGACGAGTCGTTTTTTTTTTAATGCCAAGCAAACGCTTAAGGGTGAGTCACCATTAATATCAATTAAATTGAAGTCATCAATATGCACACTGCCTTTCATCTGAACCAATGCTTCTAAAGATTCAAGTGCATCTGATTCAACTGCCATATGAATGGGGGATTTTAAATCGTTTTCAATTGATTGTATATTACATGAGGCTCCTTTAGTCACCAATTTTTTAACCAGGTTTGGCGTGTTATTAAATGCTGCAATATGTAATGCAGTTAAACCACTCATATTTAAAAAATTCAATTTGGCAAAGTCGGTAAGAAATATAGCTGCATTTTCCCGTTGTTTATCCATGGCCAACACCTGGAGTAGGCTATTTCCTGTAGCTGATTTAATAGGATTTGGCTCTGCACCTATTTTCAACAGTGTTGTGGCAAGCTCAAAGTTTTTTTCTTGGAATGCCAAGCTAAGCTCCAAAGCACACTTATCTTCTAAAGTACGCAAGTTAATATTTATATTAGGTACTTTAAGTAAAAGCTTGATCATTTCTGTATTTTTTGTAGTAATTGCTATATGTAGAGGGGTCTCTCCGTTTTTATTTTGAATATTAACATTTGAATCTTTTTGCAACATTTTTATTCCAATTTGTAATATATTTTCAAAAATGTTCTTATTATTCCGGCATTTACAATAGCTGCATATAATATGCAAGGCAGTATCTGCAGAAGGTCTAACAACTCAAACATATTAGTGTAAAACTTAAAAGAAAATTGTCTTCGGCAAGCCGAAGTGCATATACCCTTGGGGTTTAACCAAAGAACAGTAAATTTAAAATAAGTTAAGTTACATAAAGTAGATCAGCGTTGTCATTTGTTCTTTGCTCCGTTGTTTTCTCTTTTTTTAAATCTTGGTTAGGTGTGGATCAGTTTTTACTCTTAGTCTCTTCGATTTCACAGCATTGCCTTTAGCCACTAGCAAGAGGAGTTTTTAAATACTAATTGCGTCCAAAATTTAATAACAAAAAAACAAAACTTTCGAAGATGACTCCCGTTTCTCTTAAGACATATAAGTGTGTTATATCTGTAATAAGCCTGATTAGACAAAGGATTAATGATTACGTTATGACCTATTTATTCACTTTTTTTACCTATTCAGATGAAATCGAAGTGGCTGGAATAGAATAATCATCTGTAAGAGCCAGCTATATCATATATTAAATTATACCATAATATACCAACACAAAGATTTCAGCCTAGCTTTGAGTTGGGCGTTTTTTATTTTTGCTCTACCTTAATACGAAGTTTTCATTGTTAAAATCTATTTTACTTTGCCCATGTGTTTTTGTGATCTTTATCATCCAAAAACATCTGTTCAATTTTAAATAAAACTAATTTCGGTTTTACATTTTTATCAGATAGCTTTGCCTTAATTAATTTCTATTAAATTTCTGCGAATTCCAAAATTCAAGAGTGCATAATTAAATAAATGTCACAAGCCACAGTGAAGCATCCAAATCTGAATTTTTCATTGTTCACTGTGTTCGGCTTGCATTTATATTAGAGGGCTTCATAACACCATTCTATTTGTTTGCATTTAGAGTACACATTCGTTTCAGTATGTATTAATAATACATACCATCCAGTGACGCGTTCTCTTTGTGTTCACTTTGTATGTGTTCGAAGTTTTAGGCGTCCGAGCGAAATGAAGTCAATGAATGCGTGCAAAGCCTGAATGAAGCCAATGAATTTTCAATGGAAATTCAGAGTACTTCGAATTCTTTATGTTGTCATTGTATAAAATGAGTTCGGACAGCGCGAAGAGAAGTCTAAGTTTTCATTACGTTTGTGTATTATTAGGTGCGTGTGCGTCTTATTTAAAAATATTGTAGCATCCCTTCAGTACCAAAATTCCCCGTCCACGGGCTTTCCACGCGGCATGCTCGAAAAACAAAAACAAATTACATGGGCGAAGTCCGAAAGAAAGTAGGCACAACAAAATTCGAACTGCGCTCGGCTACTCGAAAAGTTAACACTGCATATTTGTTTTTTTTTTTTTCAAACAAATTCGGAGCAGCGGTTTTCGACAGTACAGCTAATTAGACAGAGATGGCGATAGTGGAAAGGGAAACAAGAAAATCACTGTGGAAAACAAACTGTTTTGCGTCGACGTTAGAGTACCCTTTTTAAAAAAGTTGTAAAATTTATAAATATTTAATATTATATTTGATTAATTCTTATTTATTTAGCCGAATGGTTGGCAAGTATTACAAATTTGCTTTGGCAAAGCCAAAATGTTTATATTTGATATTCTGCCTGATGTGGTTCAAATTAAAAGCCATTGCTTTGGTCGGGCATACCCTGGCACACGCCAGAATTTTCGGTCTTCGGTTTTCTTTTACTTCTCCTAATTCTCTTTGCATTTAGAGTTGGCTGTTGCCGCACTCAGAAGTGTTTTGCGTATTAGTTAAAGTTGCGCAAAAGTGAAATATTTTAATGAGGTAAGTACATTTATTTGTGTTTAATTTATGAACTCATTTGCTAAATTGATCTTCAACCTGGACCCGCCTTCAACATCGACCGTGAAAATGAAAATCTCTTTACATATGTACCATATGCGGAGATTGTTTTCTGCTAAAAATAATATGAATGTAATTTGAATGAATGTAATTTGACTTTACCATTTGTTTATTTTATTTATAGATAGCATAAATTAAAAGGCTACAAGCCGGCAGAGAAGACACGTCACACGCATTTGGGAATATTGAAAAAAGTGTTTATGCTAATCAAAAATATTGTAATCATTAAGCAAAAAAGTGAAGAAATAATTTACTTCAGAGTTTTACTAAAAAGGGTATATTTTCCGGATAGTTTCTATAGGTTTTCATCACGGTTTCCCCAGGGGTTTTTCCACAGGTCTTCCACGGCCTTTCCACGGCTATTTCCTTTCCACTGGGTTTCCACGGCTATTCCCCGCGAATTTCCACGGGTCTTCCAAGGCCTTTCTACGGCGATTCGACGTGGAATTTCGAATTTCTGTCATTCCCCGCGGAACACATCTGGGATTCCACGCGATTTCCCTGGTCATTCAACGACTACATCGAAATTCCACGACAGGATCACATTTGTAAAAATGTTGTATGAAAAATCCACGCATTTTCCACGTGGAAACCACGATTTTTCCCATAAAGTCCCCGTGGATTTTGCGTGGAATCCACGTGACTTGGTTCTGAAGGCAATAAATGACTGTTTATTTTAGACAAATATTTGTCAATTGAAACTCACACACACATACGCAGACAAGACATTCGAATTACCCATTCACTTTACTCGGACTTCACTTGATTCGTTTTAGAATACAGTCCACACCACTGATCCAAGATCGCCACCAGCCATTTAAACCAAATTAAATTAATACGAGGGCGCAAATATATCGGCACGGGTATTTTTAATAACTTAAATAACTTAACCAACAAATTAAACACAAAAAAAAAAAATTATATAATCTTTCTAAAACAAAAATCTATAATATACAGTCCACAGCTCCTATAAATAAAGATCTGCCAAAAACCCACGGCACAGAAACGCCGACTTAATTATTTATTTACTCTTCCCTGCTCTATCCTGAGCTGAGCTACTTCTAAATAAACATAATATATATTTAGTGTCTCTCTTCTGATCTATCCTGAGCGGCGCTACATAAGCATAGGCAAGCTGATACACATTGAAATTGCATACATAATCGCAAGTCGACGCTCCGATTTTTGTCAATTTTTTCTGCCTCCGTTGTCTCTGCTATTCTGCATTGGCAAACGGCACAAAACAGTTCTGCGCCAAATACGCCAGCGATCAACTGAATATGTTCAGGCACATAAAGTAATTTGTAAATTATTTTTAATAAATTCCAACAAACTAATTAAGTTAGAAATACAAATATCCAAATTAGTGTGGCCGTATTGGGGTCCACAGTAAACGCATTGAGTCGGTTCAAAAGAACTTTTTACTTTTTAAACTGGGATGCAAACCAGAGATTACCTTCCTATTCTAGTAGACTCCTCCTTATTAACTTACCATCCTTATCCAACCCTAGAACCATGCTTGGCATTACCTTTATTTATAACCTTATCCGCGGTGACGTGGAAAGTGCTGACTTGTTGGGTCAGCTAACTTTCACGTACCGAGTAGAAATACTAGATCCTATATTCCCTTAGTGCTGCGCCATTGTTGAGCGTCCTTTCAACTGAATGAACCCTTAAGAGTCCTATGTGCAAATTATAACGATTTGTACATAATAATTTCAAACGTAGATAGCCTTCCTAAACTAAAAACATTAATACTAACCCACTTAGTACGCATGCAAGCAAACAATCTGGCAGCACGCCAGTAGTACTTCCTCGAATTCCATTTCTATACTTTCATCTTTCGCGCCTACTAACACCTAACACGAACCAGCACGTGCTAGGTGTCATACGGGCCAGTTGAGTGTACTGATTGAGTGCATCAACGTCCAAGAGAATATGTTTTCGGCTAAGTGTATATTATTAAGTTAATTCGCACATCTCCGCAACTAAGCAATAATTATTCCGGTTGGTTCCTAAATTCCAAATTCAGCTTCGACAATCAATATTCCAATTGGTTCCTTAATTTCAAATTCAGCTTCGACACATAAATAATTCGAAATCTATATTCTATATAAATAAAACAAAGTTTGTCTATGTAAGATAACTCGACTTCCAGACGTCCGATTTGGATGGGTTTTTTTCTGTTAAGTTCATATTTTCTGGGAGCTTCGAATAAGCTATGTAATAATTCCGAAAAATCTTTGGAAATCTAGGAAAATATATTAAAACCGTTTTAAGCTACAAATGTAAAAACAAACAAACACCACAGGAGGCTCTGAAGGCCGAAATCGATATTCGTGCAATATTTGCCTGCTGAACATTTTTTGATGTAACAATATTTGCATTTCTTTTTTTTGCTAATATGAAACCAGTTTTCTTAGTGAAAATCTAAAAAGGAAAGTTGTTATTGTTTTGCCTTTTGTGGATTCGTGTTATATCTGTGTTACTATCAGGGATCGCAAATAACAGTTATGAGTAAACTAAAAGTTACTACGAAAAATAAATCTAAAAATATGGAAAAATTGGGTATACCTATATTTATTAAAGGAGTTTTCAAAAAAAGACAAATTTTGTATACCAATTTTTATTTTTGAATTGCGTTTTATTGTTAATTATTAATAAAAAAAGTTGTAGAATAATTATTATTTTAAATTTTTATATAAAAATTGGGTAGTAACTCTTATTTTAATTTTAAAATATAATAATTAATAATTATTTGTCAATTTTTATTTTAAAAATTAAAAAAAAAAAATTAAATTGTAATAACTTTTGAACGAAGCGGGATAACTTCACTATTGGCATATCAAATTAATTTCCACTTTAATACCTTTCGCCTGATATGTATATTGTGCTTAATTGTTGCCTTTCCTTTGTCAAGCGTTGGTCTAAGGAGTTTGACGATCCTTACACCACAAAACTCCTTTATATCTCTCTTGTTCGTCCTATTCTTGAATATTGTTCGTGTGTATGGTCACTTCAATATGCCAAGTAACAAGACCTCAATGAATCGGTTCAGAAACAATTCATTTTGTTCGCTCTACGGGGATTACACTGGGACCCAAATCCCGTCGTACATCGACATGCTGCCCTCTCATAAAGATCGTCGGAACTACCACGGAGTAATGCTTCTTTTCAAAATAAATAATGGTCATATTTGTTCGTCCTTTCTTTTAAATCTGCTAAAATTTTTAGTCCCTGCAACACCTTCTCGTCACTGTCAGACGATTGGTCTTAATTTATGTAAAACAAATTTTTGTGCTCATTATATAATGAATTCTACATTTTTTACATGTTTAGTGGTTCCCAGAATTAAGTGCACAAATTGTATTAAGACACCTGTCCTTGCCTCTGCCCAAATGATGGGAGTCGGAGCACATATCTAAAAATCACTCCTTACTTGGGCAGATGTAAGGGTATGTTCTACAAAGCATCTATATGCTATAGTTGCAATAAATAAATAAAAAATAAATTAATTAGTTTATATTATTAGCAGTCATAAAAATTTTATAAATATTACTATGCTACAGTGATGCAAGTTTAGAGGGTTGTTTTAGTTTTGTGAGCAATTTTTTAAATATATAAAAATAAGGAAGGAAGCGCTCATCGCCAAGCAATCCTTGGAGTTGGTAATTCAAAATTCGTATATTTCAGGAGTGCGAAAAATATTATGTTTTCGCTTTAAGGGTAGCTTACCGAATGATAAATTAATATTCAGCCAATTGAAATATAAACTTGTCAAATAACGCAGGTTGACAAAATATATTACGGTGACTAAACGCGACTGATTCAAAAAATCTTGCAAATATGTTGCGGATGACCGAGACCGAGACCGAGACCGAGTCCGAGTTACGGCGTAACTGTGTGCACCATCGGAGTGCGACTATATTCTCCAAGTGAGGGCAGCTGGAAGCAGGTCCTCCGTCGAGTTCGATCGGGGATGCTGACCAATTGTAGTCGGGCGGATCTGGGCAAGTCTTTAATAGGCCTCTTCTCAAGTCAGGTGTGTTAAGCAACCCGTGCCCCCTGACTTTTGGTTCGCAGCTGAGGGGTAAGTCCAGCTGTATTTGAACGGAGCCTTCTCAGGGCCAGGCAACCCTGGGTTGTAGTATGTCTTGCCGCGGAATAGGACGAGGAGAAGCTGCTGAGGCTCAGATTGGCCTCGACATCTCACATTTTATCGAAGACCGATGAAGACGAACTGCCGATGTCAAGCAGAGACTTCCCGTCTCCGTCGCGACCCGAATTCAATCACACAGGAGCTCCCAAATTCAATCACACAGGAGCTCAGCTGAGCACCACCGTAGGAAAGAGAATCGACCAACTTACAATCCAGCAAAGACGAGCGAGGTTAAACAGAGCCCGCTTAGTCCTCGGCAAGATTGCCAAAAAAGAAGCTGAGGGCAAAACAGACCCTCGTGATGCTGAAAACAAAGGCCAATTCCTTGCGGAGATCGCGGAATTCGAGGCATATAGGAAGGCCAACCCGGCGGCGCTCCAGCCCTCTCAGGCAAAACGCAATCGCTCGCAAGAAATGACCGTGAGCGCACCAAAGAGGGCAAAGGACCCACAGGGCTTTATAAATCCACGTTAACATGGAGAAATTATTGATCTACATAGGTGCTACAAATAAGGAGTAATGATTTTTCGAAAAGTTTTGGGATGGCCGAGAACTTTGAGATTCCTCTATAGCTGTCGGCATCCGATTTGTTACCTTCTTTGTTGAGAGGAATAACAATCCCCAAAAATTTAGTAAAGTGGGAGGTTTCTAAGGACAAGTAAACTATTTTAGAAAAGGATTGTACAGGGCGTCGGCACAATACCTAAGCACACAACCATGTATTCCGCCGGGACCTGCCAAAAAAACGTCCTTAACACGGTGAAGATCTAACAGGATGGAGCTTTCGTTTGAAGTAGGACTGAAAGTTAAGTTAGATTTAGACAATATGAAAGAATAAGACTGCTATACTCTCGCCGGATCAGAGACAAAACAGAGATCAAGCAAGCGCGTAATGTCGAAAGAATTTCTAAGTGCTCTCTATCCGAAAACCGATTGGAATCCATCCAAATAGCGGAAAGATAGTTCAAATAAATAGGAAGTTCCGACATAGTAGGAATGTAGGAACAAGTAATAAAAATAGAGCTACCATTGACTGATAGCACTCCTCGTTGCACTCCTCGAAAGTTAATAATTCAGACGCGAAACTGTAGTCAACCGCTATGAGGACACCACCTCCACGTCAGATAGGTCGATCCAGCCGATCGTTAAAAACTTTAAACTCATTTTATAGGATTGAATTATTGGCCGATTGTGATTTAAACAGCTAGCCCAAACTTAAAATTGTCTACAATAGTATTGCAAGATTCGTCTTTAATCTATAACTATCGTAACAAGCATTATTAATATTTTTTGGAAGGGGGATGCACTGGATAAATAAAAACGTGCGACGGTAGAATCGTATATTATAACTATTTACAGATGACTTAAAACTAGCTTGAAAGAGCGGATTAGAAGCGAAAGTCCGGATAAAGAGGGAGGGAAAGTCTACTGTATCACTCTGCCTCTGGAATATAAGCGCCCATTAGGCGTGAACATTCCTCATCCTTCTTGGGAGGGTACGCAGCAAATTATTAGGAGGTTCTAGCGTTGAAGCGCTCGTCGGCATCGAGAAGTGTGACGTGATCCTGACCATACGACTGGCATCGGTCGTCACTGCGGCAAGATCCCGTGGAATGACGCAGTATCTCTTCTCGATGACTGCCTGAAACCGTTTTTCAGTGTTAAGCCGACGAAAACGGAGGCACTTCCGAAGAGGATGGTCCCTTTGGAAGACTCGGCATGGGTACGATAAAATACCTCGGGAACATCGGCATCTTATATTGTCCTATGGAACCGAGTAATTGGAAGAATCGGTAGAAGTTTTAACTTCTGTGGAGAATGAGGAAATACCGATATCTGCACATATCTGGTGCAGATATTAGAAGGAATCGGAACACTGGAGGAGTAGTGGCTTGGACGCAACAAAGTGTGATGCCGTCCGTGACTCGTGAACACTTGTGGGCCCTTAAGCAGTTATCGAGCTGATGACCGCTTGCAAACAATTTAGGCACAACTGTTTTTGTTTTATATAAGATGTTTCGTCATCAGGAGGAAGCATGGACATTCATGGTCTGGATGGTTCTCTTTGGAACATAAATCGCTTCCTTTGAAAATTGGAATTATCCTCGTAATCAAGGTTTCAGTACTCGTGGTTACACGATGGAGGATGTCGGTTTGGACGGATGGAGGCGCAATGTAGTAGGATGGATGGAATCTATAGTCTCTAGAGTTCTATGGCGCTCAGTAAAGAAAAAATCAAGTTCTAGCACGTTAGAATTTCGGTTTTATTTTGAAAAATTCGTTCCATAATAACAGCGTCAGCTTTGAAAGCTTCGTAAAACACAAATAAAACAAAAGACAGTCCCAACTATCAGTACGAAACCGGGAAATATTTAATTTTTGTGAAGCAAATTGGATTGTACATTACAGTGCCTTCATGGCTGCCGAGATTCGTGTACAATGACCTGCTCGTTAAATAATATCTTCAGTTGGCTGTTCATCAACGCTTGTTTGTTTTCGAAACGCTTAAAAATAATGTACAGGCTGGGCGGAAACCATAGTTGGTGAGTGGAAAATTGGAAACTATGGAAAGAGCTTCACCACTACTCTTGGCATTTAGATAGAACATTTCTACAGGGGTCAGGGCAGGAATGTCTATTTAGAAAAGGTTTCGGAAAGTAGGAAAGCAAAAATAATCGTATCGCTGCTTAAGAAGCGATCGTTTCGATCTGTTCCATTAACTGGGCGGAGCACCTTTCGTAGATAAAAAATAAATACTCATATTTTGCCTTAATAATTTATTTAAATTGAGGTGTGTAAGTCAGATCGCTTAAGAACAGATTGGCAGTGGACACAGTTTCGGTTTTAAATGACCAAGTTTGATTTTAAGCGTTACTAATCGGACTAACGCATCCGTCCCTGGGTGCAACTCGACGACACGGCCTAATAACCATTGTGACGGCGGATATCGGTCATCCTTGATGACAAGGTCTTTGAGCTGAATACCTCCAACCATCTGACACCACTTGAGCCTCTGCTGTAGATGAGCTATCCAGTTCCGTTCCAGGCCTTCCAGAAATGTCGTATCGTTGTTTGATGAGTGAGAAACTGTGAGTGAGAAACCACGATGGAGTTCTTCTATGCTTATGATCACCGTTGACAACTCTTCATAGGTGAGCCCTCGATCTGCAATGACCCTCTTAAGGTGATGTTTCACCGACTTCACATTAGCCCTCCACAGCCCGCCGCTGCGAACCAACCTTGGGGGCTATGAACCTCGGATAATTATCCTGGAGCGTACCGTAGAACGCCTTTATCAAATTGTCCGCGCCCACAAAGTTGGTTCCGTTGTCACTATAGAGATGCCGAACCATTCCTCGCCGAACGTGATGCTTTCAACTCTATAGCGCTTGTGTAGTCAACCAGTCCAGTCGCCAGGAACATTTCACCAAGCTGCTGGTGCTGGACACTACGCCAGCTTCCGATACCAAATCCGATTTTTATAATTCAATTGTATGTAATTTATATTAAATTCCAGCTATTTCCAAAATTTTAAGTTTGCATTTAAATACATACCAAGCCACAGTAAAACTGTCTGTTCGTACGGGGGATGGCATCAGGTCACAGAAAGTAATGGGATCTTCAACGACGCAGTCAAGAACCAAGATATAGGAATAAGTAGGGGATAATTTAAACCACGGATATTAACGCGGGTAGGTAAAAGCGCTCGTCGATCAGTGTGACGTTATGGAAATGGGCCCGCACCGTCTAGCTCAGTTCCCACCCTGGGGTGCGAGTGGGCACGTGAGGCTCGACCTTGAACACAATATCAAACCGTACACTGCTGTCACGTTTTTAACGACCCGGTGGCCGAGCAAATTAGCTCGTCCCGTCTGGTAGTTGGTAATCGGAAACATGACGCAAGCGACGCGTCGATGCAGCTTGTAGGCGTGCACGGGTCGATGAGTGCCGCCGTGTCGAAACCCTTAGTCCCGGTATTGACCCACACCAGAGCATTCGGGAGAAGGTTGATACTGTAACGCTCCAACAACGACGACAGCAACGGAGCGGCGGCCGCGTTCTGCGGGATACTAGGCTGCGGAAAACTGCCTAGGCGCGGCGGACGCCGTGGCGTGGCAGACGAGGGCCGAGGAGCGTCTGAAGACCGCCGCGGAGCGCCAGACGACAGCGAGGAGCGGCTGAAGAGCGCTGCAAAGCGCTGGGCGACGGCCGAGGAGCGGCTGAAAAGCGCCGTGAAGCAGCGGACGAGGTGCGAAGAGCGGCTGAAGAGTTCCGGGGGGTGTGGCGCGCCTCCTGGCTCTGAGCCAACGGCTGCATGATGGGGTGCAGCAGCGGGCAGTAATCCTGACCGCATGTGTTGCAGCAGTCCCCCCGCCGACACGCTCCATCAGAGTGCTCGTGAGCCAAACAGCTAAAACAGTACCGGTTGGCGAGGACAGCCCGTAGCCGTTTTTCGGCACTCAAGCGCAGAAATCGAAGGCACTTCCGTAACGGATGGATTCCACTGCAGACTCGGCAACGGATGGAGTTGGTACCTCGAGTACATCTGCTCTGCTATGGTGCTGCGTGGACGACGAGACATCGTGCTTGATATGACTGGCGAAATAGTACGGAGAGAAAAGTGGTAATCAGTACGGGTAAAAAACTACGAATTGGACTGGCTACAAGACAGCATATTGACGTGGAACATTGGAGTGGACAGGCGACTGGTTTCGATGTTTCTATCGGACGAAGAACGACCTTTGCTTTGAGACATTTGATGAGTCCCCGCGCAGTGCAGATGGCGACCATACGGACATGGCCGGATCCTGGAAACACCGCGTCAAATTCGCCTAATCGCCACTTATTGACCGGAAGGTTGTCTTCCTTGACAAGATCTCTCTAGTCGGGGCTCGCCACTTGTTTCGCTTATGGAGTTCCTTGAGGTACTCTTCCCTTATCGCAGATGAAATTGCTATAGCAGATCCTTCAGGTGCTGCCAGCGGTTTATTATGTTGTTTCCCCCTTTATCTCGGGTTCAACCATTGTAAGGAGGTGTCCCGGCGTAACTGCGGGACATTGGCGAAACGGACGCGAATTCAAGCACGCTTCGATCCTATCCAGAAGCGCTTGTGGCAGTAGACTTAAAGAACAGTGTCTTGAAACTTTTGACGCCCACCTCCCACAAGCCTCCCATGTGGGGGCCTCCCGGAGGAATGAATTCCCAAAGAAGCTGCTGGTGAACATAGGCACCCGTCACGGCCCCTTTGAGAGCTTGGAGAAAATCGCGGGAGAGTACGTTTGCCGCACCCACAAAGGTCTTTCCATTGTCCGACTGAACTGGACGGGGGCATTCTTCTCGGGGCACGAAACGGGCGAACGCGGCGAACAACCTCTCAGTCGTAAGGTCGGATGTCTTGTCTAAGGGATGGCCTTGGTGGAGAAGCACACAAATACCAACACATGCCATTTGGTTGAGAGGCACTAGGTGTGAAGTGAAGTGAAAGGTCGTGTTTTTGCCGCGCTCCGCTTGATCATCCTGTTCAAGGCGGTTTAAGGGTTTAAGTGAGGCTGAAACTAAACAACAGTTCAGTGTGAGACCCTCGGGACGCTGGTACGTCCGTGCATTGACCCTGGATCGGCCCCGGCAGACTACCCGGTCGCCCAAGGCCTAGACACTAGCTCCACCTCAGGGGCCTTACGGCAAGGGAAGGGGGGAACTCTCTCTCCCCATAAACGCCTTTCGCTCTTACACTCACTCTTCACATTTTTCCTTTTTCCTGTCCACCTTCCACAAGCCACTTTCCCCGCATTCTTGACAACGTAAATACATCTGTTCGCAACTGGATCTCAGTGTTGTACAACGTCAGCGGAGGGAGCTTTTCAACAGCCGCGCTTAACAGCACAACGCTCCCAGTGTTGTAGCATCTGCATTTACAAGGCCGTGGGCGGCTGCGCAGCTGGCAAGCGGGGAAAGGTCACGGACCCGACCAATTTCCGATCCCCCGCTTAGGCGGTGTCCTGAACAGGGGACGTCGGGGACCGAGAAGGGGCGGTATAACCCCCGCCGTAGAGCCAGGGGGAAATCCTTGGCCAGCGCGGGAGCCCTGTGCAGGCCGTTAGGCCGGCCATGGACGATGTCGCAGTGCCATAAGCGGAAGGAGGATAATGCAGCAATAAGCTCTGTCGATCACCACCAATGCACGGATCCCAAGAAGAAGGGCTGACCAAGGGTGTAGGCACAGCGCCGACACCCAAGAGGTCGCGAGACCCGGCTAGCCCGGCTAGTTCGCAGAGAACGACCCCGGCAAAGAAGAGCAGGGCATCCCGGGAGGCAGCTTGTCTGCAGGATCTCCATGAGCTGGGGAACCTGCTGCAGGAGGTGTCCACAAAAATTATGGACAAGTTCTCGCGCCACATCACCATCGCCACGAGGGAGATGTTCGCGAAGATGACGGCCATCCACTCAAGCAGCATCCAAGCGAGCACGGTGACCGCTAAGGATGCTCGGATGCGCTCGGAGCTCGCCCAAAGCTGACAAAGAGCAGCAGACTACGACGGTGTGGAGAAAAGAGGCTGCAGCTCAAATGGAACCAATGCGAAGGCTTAGCCAGCAGCTCGTGCAGGGATCATCATCTGCATCGGAGGCTGCTCCAACTTGCATTCCGCGGCAGAAAGGCGCAAAAGCGCCCAAGAAACCTGACGCGAAACCCCGAATAGCAGCGCGAGAAGCCGAGGCGTCACACACAGCCGCCCGGAATCCCGAGAGCCGCGCTATTCCCGAGCATAACTGGGAATTGGTCGCGAGGAAACCAAGGACGGCGCGTCGCACACGCCCCGACGCCGTCATAGTGCAAGCGCGTGGCAAGTCATATAGCGAACTGCTCGCTATGGTGACTAGAAGGGACGACAAACAACTGTCTGAGCCACCAATGGCAATCTGCTACTGGGAGTGGCCAAAGGCAGCACTGAGAGTGCTGAGGCCATGAAGGAGTGGATCGAGAAGGTGCTCGGTGACGCAGCGACAGTGCGTACCACGACGGAAGAGTAAAAGGTGCTCGTCCTAGAGTTGCGTAACATCGACCCCATCACCACGAAGGAGGAGGTCTGCGCAGCCATCGCGGGCTAATTCAGCATTGAGCCGGAACGGATCAAGATTCGTAGAATGCGCCGCGGGTAAGCAGAGAACCTATCGGCAGTGATCAGCGTGCCCGTCCCCTTGGGTAAGGCTGTCCTACAACGCGGAGATCGGGTCCGCATCGGGTGGACCATATGCAGAATCCGGGAGAGACGGGGCCCACCGAGGTGCTTTAGATGCCTGGAACTAGGGCACATCGCAATCCATTGCAATAGCCCTGTGGATAGGAGTGGGTGCTGCATCAAATGCGGCGAGCCGGAGCACAACTGGGCAACGGACAGTTCTGCCATGGCGGCCCTGTGGCTCTGCGGACTGGAGGCACTGGAGATGCGGGACATAAAGTCGGCCGAAGGATTCGTCCGAGCATGTGTTGGCGGATACTGGCTGCTACCTAGCACCCAGCTTCTCGTTGGAGTCCTACTGCAGGATTCTGGACGAGCTACGCAGCGACCTGCAAGGTAGGTGCAACGTGGTGGCCGGTGGCGACTTCAACGCCTGGGCCATGGAATGGGGGTCCCCCCAGACCAATGCCAGAGGCCGAGCGACATTCACTGGGTCACGGAAGCAGAGGTTCTCCAAAGCACCGGGACAAGATGCGATCCCAAACGGGGTAACGAAACTTACCCTTGCGCTGCTGCCGACTAAAATAGCCGGCTTATTTAACAAGTGCCTGCTGGAGGGGATGTTCTCGACAGGTGGAAGAGGCAAAAGCTGCTGCTGCTGTTTAAGCCAGGCAAGCCACCAAGAGAGGCATCGTCCTACAGCCGGATATGCCTCTTTGACACATTTGGGAAGGTCTTCGAGACGGTGATCTCGACCAGGATGAGCGGAGCAATAAAGGCGGCTGGTGGACTCTCTCCGGAGCAGTATGGCTTCACAATTGGGATGTCCACGCTCGATGCCATCACGAGGGTCGTCAAGGTGGCAGAAGACGCGATTGCAGGATCCAGGTGGAAAGGAGGGTCAAAGTCCTACTATCTGGCTGTAACCCTGGACATCAGGAATGCATTTTACTCGGCAGACTGGACCCGAACGCTGGAGTCCCTGAGGAGCTTCAACATGCTCTGGAACCTATACTAGTGTCCAGCGTGAGTACCCTATTGCTGACATAGCTGTGAGCTATATTCAGTAGATAGAATATAGCTCACAGCTATTTCAACAGCTCTCTATGCTTCTCCTCCTAGTGTCAACCTTGAGCTTGGCTCTGGACCGCTTCTGGGCTGCTGGCCTGTCCTGCGAGGTTGAGAAGGTCTCGCTCCTTTCCCAATCAAGCTCGGTGAGCGGAACTAGACCGGCGATGACCAGCGCCGCATCTTCCGAGATGGTCCGGAACGCGCACGCTGTCCTGATGGCATACAGCCTGTATGCTGCATCCACCCCTCGATCACTCGACCACACAGGCGCCGCGTACAGGATTTGCGAGGTCACAACCGAGATCAGCAATCTCCTTGTCACCTGCTTCGGCACTCTCGTGTTCGGCAGCATTCTTGAAAGCGCACCTGAAGTCCCGCTGGGCTTCCTGAGGACGTACTCCAGGTGCTCCTTAAATGTCAGACGCGTGTCAATAAAGACTCCCAGGTACTTGATCGCCCGCTGGGCCTGGATCGTAGTCCCTCCAGGCGCTAAGCGGACACGGCTGCTTCCGCAGCTACCTGAAGCGCTTCGGGCACGAGACAGAGTACTGGTGCCCTGAGTGTGGCTCGGGTACCGTGGAAGACGCACAACACGTCCTCTTTGAGTGCCGAACTGGAGCACCGTCAGGGTGCACTTTCAGCACAGTCACACTGGTGCCGACAATGCTGAGGGACCAGGGACTGTGGGACGCGATAGCCACCTTTGCCGCGCACGTCTTGAAGACGCTCAGGAGCCTGGGGAGAGGACGGAAGGAGCAGGCGGAGTAGGGGCATATGCACACGCGAACCAATGCCAGGCGGCGGTACCGCATGGCGTGGAACCCTTAGTCTATAGTCTGTTTGTCCGTCCTATCATAGTTGTGTTTTATGTTATATGTTAAATTTATGTAGTATAAGGCCCTAGCACATAGTGAAAATAAAGCTCGAATACAAAAAAAAAAACAACATACCCTTTGGGGTGGGCTCTGCAACATCCCTCTCGGGGGGTCATTGCCCTAAATGGGCAATGGGGAAATCAGCCCGAAGGAGATGGTCACTCTGGATATTGGATAAAAATGCCTGGCTATTGGATGTCCATTTCCTTAAAGGGAACCCCGCAGAACTTGTCTAACTCTCGAATTGCCAGCTAAGCCTCGCCTTTGGTGTCTTCTCCGGCTAGGACGTCGTCCACGTACATGTATTTCCGAATAATCTCTTGGTCGTCTGCGAATTGCTGCAGAAAGGAGCGCAGTTTACTCCGAAGGTAACGGATTTCTCCCTCCGGATTTCGAAACACGATGCGTTGAAACGGAGTATGGCTGGGATCAACCCAAATTTGCCGATAAGTCATTTCAATGTCAGCGTTAAAAACGTACCGGAAGTAACGCCACTTGAGTATCTGGATTGTTAAATCGGACTGGAGGACAGGGCCTGAGTGAAAAATGTCATTCAGGCTGGTTCCGTTCGCGGGCTGAATATTAAACAGGATTAAACTAGCGATTCACTAGCAACCTCCTATTCTTAAAGTTCTCCGTTAGGCTTCGCCACACTGAGACAAACCCTTCCTTGGTTAGAGGAAACCTTGGAAGCCTTGGAAACAATGGAGTGCGCATCGCCACTAGTCTTGGAAAGTAGGTGAGTGGATTGGAACTCAGCCTGCTTTATTATGTCCTGAAGTTGGACAACGCACCTTGAATAAACGGAGTAACTTTGAATCCAGTTCAGTTGCGGCGGTTGTACTGTCAGCGGTCTCAGAAATAAGGTCGGAGCAGTTCTCGTAGATTTTCTCCAACTTTTCCCACTGGGACCGGATCTGGTCCCGATGGACTTGGCACATGAACGGGGACAGATTGCAGAATATATGACGAAATCAGGGAATCAATAGTTCCAAAGGGAGAATTGCGGTGACTTTGGATGAGCGACACCGAGTGGAACAAGAGAACGGTTTAAACACCGGGAAGAAATTAGCGAAATCCTGGGAAATACCTAACAAACACGCTAGAGTATGGTCACTCGCACGTAGGCGGTATCCTATGCGTATGAACAAGAAAATAAACCCTAAGCAATATATGGAAGCACGCGACAAGGTGAAGAATTGCAGCAGGAAAATGTCTTGCTACGTATTAAAATACAAACTAATAAATTGTTTGTGGATATATATATATATATATATAATATATGGAATTTGGATATTTGCTCTTTATTTATTAAACTTATAAATAATAAAAATTAATTAATAGGTTCATTTATTAATAGTTTAATCAAATTAATCATTTAGAAAAAATCTGTGATCGCAAAATAAGCGTTATGAGTAAAATAAAAATTACTACCAGAAAATTCAGAAAAAATATAGAACAATTGGGTATACTGTATTTATTAAAGGAGTTTTCAAAAACATGATAAATTCTTATTACCAATTTTTATTTTTGAATCGCGTTTTAAAAATTATTGTTAAATATTAATAGAAAAAATTGTAGAATAATAATTTTTTTAAATTTTAATATATAAGTAGTAACTGTTTTTTTTTTTTTTAATTTTTTAAATAAAAATTAAGAATAAAACTTATTCTCAAATTTTTACTAAAAAAAATAAGTGAAAATAATTATTGTTTTGAACGTAGAGGAATATCTTCACGATTGACATATCAAATTGATCTCCACTTTAATACCTTTCGTCTGATATGTATATTATGCTTACTTACCATGTGGCATATGCATAAATAGGAGCACGTTCTTAAATGCATATTAATTTTCCAAAACAAACAAGAATACTCAAATAATCACCTAGGAATTTCCTTTCAGTTGGTCCCTAATCAATATGGGTCGTAAACAAGGAAGTAATTGTTCGCGAGTTTTTTATTTTGGATTCAATTAAAAATGTTTCGAAGTGCAAAATTTCCAATCGATTGTTCAAAGAAAAATATATAACTAACTTGAGAAGGCATTTGCGGGTAATCATTCTGTAGAACGCGCGGGTCTGATGAATGAGAGCACGGAGACCTGCGAGAAGAAAATTAAGTTCTCAGTCTCATTTTCTGAAGCCGAAGTTAAAGAAGCTTGTGTACAGCTAGTCACTGAGGAGAAGATACCGGTTAAATTATTGCATTCTCCGGCTTTCAAAATATTGACCGACCAAATTTTCAATGGCTTGGAAATGAGCCCAATCACTTCCCGTAATGTTATCCAGCACGTAGGGGAGAAATGCGAGTTTGAGAAGAAGAGCCTTATTACTCTTTTAAAAAAAAAGATGCTCTCTCAGAATCGCTATTTCCACAAGACTTAACAAAAGTGTATTGGGGATAATTGTACAATACTATTGGGATGGCAAAATTTTTGTGAAGATTTTGGTAGTGATCGAAGTACACCAAAAACACTCCGAATGACAGGTAATTATATTTAAAAGTAAAGACAACAACAATTTCTATAAAATCCTTTTTGTAACTTTTACGCTTGCTATTTGTAAAACTGGTCTTCCCCAGCCGGTAGTAGATGTTCCAACAAGATGGAACTCTACCTACACCATGCTGAAAAGTGTTTGCTGCTTTAAATTGTTTATAAAAGAACACTTAGGCTGATTCTAGGTTGTCTGACTCGAAATGTTCAGATATAGAGCTCCTTCTATACGTGCTGGATCCTCTATATGTAGCAACGCTAAAGCTTCAAAGCGAACACCTTTTTTTTCCCGACGTTTACAAGCTATTGTTGGAAACAAAACTAACAGTACAGGCGATGTCAGATAATGTGCAGACTAAGGACTTGGTGAAGTGCAAAGAAGGTCGCCAAAAAGCAATGTTTACAAATTAAGTCATAATTTCGGCCATTTACCTGGATCCTCGACTCTGGACAATCTTAATAAAAAATCCAAAACAAAGTTTTTGCCAGAAAAAACTTAATATCACTTATGAGACGAATTCTGCTTACAAATAAGGTAAGCAAATGGTTAACAGGTGCGCCCTACATCTAAGCAACTAGTTTCGTCGCCGCATTCATCAAAAACTCAGGTTGAGGTAGAACCTTCCATTAAGGCTCCATTCTAAGCAATTACCTTAATTCATTCGATGTGTGCTCAGAAAATAAGAATTCGATGAGGACCCTGAATTAAAATTGGCGGAACTAGAAATAAGGGGATATTATCCCCCCCCGAATATAAACTTAATGGAATATCGGTAGAGAAAAAATACACTTATCCATATCTTTACGATCTGGCTAAGGTTGTACATACTGTTCCTGCCTCGGAGGTGTCAGTGGAAAGGGTCTTCTCGGCACTAAAGCTGGTGATTTCTGACCTTAGGTGTAAGCTTTCATGAGAGTCAAAGCTGATGTTTTAAAAATGAAATACAATGGGGACTAAAAAATATATATTTATATTATTTGTTTATATATTAAGTCACTTCACGGATACAACAAAAAATTAGAGACCGACTCAAAATTGGGTAATTGGGTTATTTCAATTTCTTTCTTTTTTTTGGGAGTTTATTTTTATATGCATTTATGAACGTGCACCTATTTATGCATATGCCACATGGTATGTAAGCACAATATACATATCAGACGAAAGGTATTGAAGTGGAGATTAATTATATATGCCAATCTTGAACATATGGTCAATTTTAGCAAAGCGAATGATCTGCTCACCGCGTTAGACACTTAGTTTAATAGTCTGAGGCTATTAAATGAGTCGCCAAAGAGCAAAAAATTTGTTGCTGGTCGGCAGTAACAGCGTGAATCCCAGCGACCTATGTCCGGGACTACCCCCTCTGTACAACCCCCGACCCAAATACCAAGCCCAATGGTTTTGAGATCGGGAACAATAAAAGCTTCGGTAACCGAATGTACAGGGGTGGAAATGGCAACTGGTCCGCCTCTTATTTCTGTTGTGTCCGTTGCGGTGCCCCAAACTTCGACGCCACAGGCTCACATTGAAAAAACGCCCCAGAGTCAGGCCGGATTACCGGCTGTTGGTAGCACTGTGTTACCAAAGACCCTGTGTTACCAAGACCCTACCCAAAGACCTGCTGTTCCACTATCGAAAATAATATTTGTTTCGCGGCTTGCCCCTGACATCGCTTTGAAAGATATTCTTTCCTATATTCAAGGCTAAACCCAAGCCGAAAATTTAAAAGTAGAAACGTTTAAAAGTTTAAAAGTTTCTTATATTGGAGACCATTCGTCTTTTAAAATTAGCGTCTCCCCGAACTTCCTTACCACGATTTGCTCTGGTGACTTCTGGCCAGAGAACGTTGTAGTTAAAGAGTTCGAGGCCAAAACAAAGAAAAAGCGGCCAGAGGGAGTACGGCTCCCTATACAAACACAAGCCGCTAAGACCACTGCAAAGACCACATCGACACCCTCAGTCCCAAAAAACTAACCACTTCCCTTCAACTTTCCTATCAGAATACTAGAGGCTTACGCAGCAAGCTCTCAAAATTGTATTCTGACAGCTTTTCCTTTGCATCCCAGGTTATCGTGTTTACTGAAACTTGGCTAAAACCAGAGATCCTTAGCTCTGAGATTTTTCCAAGTAAAATTATAGAGTTGACCGTCCTGTCCAGCGAGGAGGTGGAGTTTTAATTGCCGTTGACTCCTCCCTTATCTTCGAACTGGTTGGCCTTGACGATGTCACTGACAACGAATTAATTTGTTTGAAACTATCATTTCCAGGTAGTTTTATTTACTTTACATGTTCCTATGTCCCTCCATCAGCTGAGGAGCCTATTTATTGGAAACACCTTTCGGCATTTCGGGCCGTTTCCAAAAGGCTTTCAGATCGAGACCAACTCATAACTCTAGGGGACTTTAACATTCCTGGAGCTCGTTGGTCTTCAGATGGCGTGTCAAATGTTTTCCTGACTGTGGCACAGCACGACCTTATTGATGGCCTGCTTGACATATCTTTGTCTCAAGTTAACCATGTCCACAATTCTTTAAACCGCTTATTGGATCTTTGTTTCGTCTCAGATCCTCTAGGTGTTGACTTAGAGCTGCTCCATTGACGCAACCTGAAGATCCTTACCATCCTACTTTCGAAGTGACTATCGACACGGGAACGGTAGTAAAGAATAAATCTGTTTGGTTAGCTAATAAAGTTCGCTGTTTTCGGAAAGCCAACTTTCATACGCTGAACAACTTAATATCTGAGTTTGATTGGTGAAATCTGTACATGTGTACTGACATGGCAGCCGCCGTGGACATTTTTTACAGTACCATGAACTCTTTCTTTTTATCCTGTGTTCCGTTAACCTATCCGTCTGTCTCCAGTAAGCCACCTTGGTTCAATAAGGAGCTGACACACCTAAAAAATGTAAAGTCTAGGCTTTATAATAAATACAAACTTACTCGTTCTAAAACTGTTCTTTCTAACTATCTTAGTGCTCGGTCGAAGTTTACCGTGCTTAACGCTAGGTCTTATAAAAATTATTTGACTCGTTGTAGGGTTCAGTTCTCACAGGACCCAAAACAGTTCTATAACTTTGTTAACACCAAGCGTAAACCAAACCTATACCCTTCCTCGCTTTCATTTAAAAACTCTTCAGCAAGTTCGGATCAGGCTATCGCCGATCTTTTTGCTGAGTTTTTTAAAACCACTTATTCTTCAACCAATCTAAACCAGTTAAACCCGATGAACAGCTCGAACCTAATTTTCTGTCCTATCTTAGACGAAAGCTCTCTTCGTTTGGATCTTCAGCGAGTTAAGCCAGTTTATTCACCGAGTCCCGATGGAATACCGGCCTGGAAAAAATTTTAATTTAATAATAATTAATTAATTAATTAATTAAAAAATTCATTTCTTTCTATTTTCTAACCTTTATTTATTTGTCTCAAAATGTCAGGATACGGTGCAGGGAAATGCAAAGGTGTTAAATGAATGTACGTACATATGTATGTAAGGGCAGCGGCCCAAGAGAACAAAAAGAAAAAAACATATGCACGGCCGCTACTAAGGCTGTGGAGCAAGCTTCGATAAAAACTGTCGATCGCCCGGTACTGCGGTATATATGTTTGTATATCCGTGCGAAAAGCGAAGACGACGAGCCCAGAAAGCACTGAAACCCAAAAACTACACTGCCGCTCCTGATGCTAAGCAAGCTTATGGAGATATGTACGTATGTATGCGTGTACAGAAAATTTTGAATACCGTTGAATAGTTTTATTTTCTTTTATTTATTTGATATATTTTGTTTTATTAGCGTGGAAAAAATGTTTGTAGAATTGTGGATTAATAAAGAAAAAATATGTACACAGGAGAAATTTCAGTGGTATATATTTAAACACACACTTAAAATTTTGGAAATAGCTGGAATTTAATATAAATTACATGCGTCAATTGGATTATAAAAATCGAATTTGGTATCGGAAGTCAAAAATGCACGCCTTGGTTCAAGGCGCGCCTTATATTGACAAATTATCAAATGCGTTTTTCTCGAAACTATGTTTTCCGAATCGGTACCAGTATTATCTCGACTCGAACCGATTGACTTGAAAATTTTTGTGGATTTAAATACACAAAAATCTAGTCTGTATCATAGGATTTTATTTAAGGATTTTTAATTTATTTTTTATTGCAAAAAGAAGGATGATTTTGTTTCTCGAAAATCGAACTTTTGAGTTCAAACAGCCACAATTTTCTCAAAAATCGAAATTTTCAAAATCGGCTATGATAAAGACTAGATTATAGTGTCTGTTCACGCCAAAGGGCGCTTATTTTCCGGAGGCAGTGTGATCCCGTACACTCTCCCTCTTCCACGGGACTTTCGTCCACTGAGCTTCCAATCCGCTCACTAGGTTTAACTTTCTTGTATTTAGTTCTAATTTACCATTCTACCAATAAAGATATACGCACGACGCGCCAAATTCCGAAAAGTTCTTCCGTATTTTCTTCTCGAGTGCAGTCCAGGTTTAAGCCACCCCCCTCAGAACAGTATCTATTTTAATAATCTTTTTGGTTCTTTAATTTTAGATGGTTTTTGAGGAAACGGCATTTGGTACCGTACACCCCTATTTTGTTATTTATAATTTAAAAAAAAAATTATTTTAAAACAAGAAAGGAAGCTAACTTCGGGATGCCGATGTTTAAATACCCTTGCAGCAATTAAAAGAAGAAGAAAAATGTTCTGACTTTTCCCTTTCTCGGGTACTGTCATAAAATAAATGTTCCCAGCGCAGAATGTGGCTGGAGAAAAATGTTGCAAGCAACAAAGCCAAACAGATATATTTTTCTCAAATTTTTCCGATTGGTCCTATGGCAGCTATATGATATATTTGTCAGATTTTGATAAAATTAAAACCGAAATTCTAGAATAATACCAAATGGTCAGTTCTAAAATTTTATGCAAATATTTTAAATTGGCTAAGTTATAATTTTTGTCATTAAAATTTACCGATCATTCCTATGGCAGCTATATGATATAGTCGTCCGATCCCGCCGGTTCCGACTTATATAGTAGTGAGAGCATATAGAAGACTATCTGCAAAGTTTCATTCAGATAGCTTCAAAACTGAGGGACTAGTTTGCGTAGAAACGGACGGACAGACGGACATGGCTAGATCGACTCGGCTGTTGATGCTGATCAAGAATATATATATTCTATATATATACTTTATAGGGTCGGAAATGTCTCCTTGACTGCGTTGCAAACTTCAGACTAAAATTCTTATCTAACGGCAGCTTTGCCCTCTCACAGTTGATGCAGACGATCTAGAGGTGCTCACTCCGACTCATTTTTTTTCTTTGGGGACTGCATGCTGGCGCCTCTGGAATATCGACTTCAGTCGAAGTTCTTCGTGGTTTCTCACTCACAGTTTTTCTCTCACTCATCAAACAACGATACGACAATTCTGGAAGGCCTAGAGTCGGGACTGGCTAGCTCATGTACAGCGAAGGCCCAAGTGGTGTCAGAAGGCTGGAGGTATTCAGCTTAAAGAACAAAACCAAATTTCGTACGTGGCAAGAACTTGATTTTTTCCTTACTGAGCGCCATATAACTTTAGAGACTATAGATTGTATCCAACCTCCATCCGTTCAAACCGAAACCCTCCGACGCACGGTGGTCGGAAAGAACAGATACGTTTGTTATTGCATTCGACAGGTAATAGTTTAAAACGGTTGAATCCAAATCAAAAAAACTAATTATTTAAATGGGTTCAGTATTTAAGAAGTTATAGTTGAACCTTAATTGGGTTGCAAAATATAAGGTAGTTTTTTAGAACAATTCAGACTTTGCGGTCGACTGGCATAGTTATGCTCATAAAATCTCAGTCATACCTGTTGTACCAAAGTTCTTGTTTCCTTTATCTAAATTCGTGTAAATTCTGCTACAAGCACAGTCGCTGCGCAGTACGAAATTGTATGGCGGGCATACATTTTCTCTTGTATTGGCGGTTTATTTTTTAATTCCTGACTTTGTAAGGTCATTAAACGGTTTAAAATGAATGTAAGATATGATTTAATGATGGACGCGGCAAGGTAGTTGCCCGCGAACTCCTCCGCCAGCACCGTTGTTGCAGGGGGATGTCACGTTGCACGTTGCTGCTTACGGAGTTGCTGAATGTGTGTTGCGGCATGTTGCTGCCCAAAACACAGTCACCTCGTTGTCGCCTCTGTAGCTGTGGTGTGGTAGAGAGTGCGGATCGGGACTAGATGTTTACCATGATCGGTGACTATAGCTGAAGTGACCAACTAGAATAAGCTGGTAGCAGGGTCGTAGCACCGACTTGATATTCACGGCAGTTATTTTACAATAATGGGTGTTTATTCTTCGGCTGTCAGTTAAGAACTTATTAATATTACAAGAGATAACTTAAGATTACCCCATCTCGCACAGATCACGGCCGCCGACCAGCATCCGTTCGTCGTCACACGCAGTTTTTACTGATATTACTTGTTAACTTGTATAATGAATAATAATTCTTCAAAAATATTAAATTATGTTAAATTGAATGATTATTTTGAACAAAAAGTACATAAATAATTGAAAATTTATTAAAATGTATTATTTTTTTTGTTTTTAAAACATTAAGTATGCACCATACTAGCATTTTCAGAGAAAACAAACGAAAAGTATTGTTCGAAATTGTATAAAAATTGAGAAAACTGCCTAAAAAACATTAATTTTCGTGTATAAAATCTACTATTTATGAAAGTATCAAAACCGGTTCAACAGTTATGATTTTTGCATAGCAAACGTATTTAAACTGCCACTGTGCGACGTTTCACCACGAGTACTGAAATCCTTCAGTCGGAGGAGGATAAAGGATCGCTCCAATATCCAAAGGATGTAATTTATGTTCTAACGAAAACTATCCTTATGACGACAGAGGATGATGGATCTTACATTAAAAAAAAGCAGTTGTGCTTAAATTTCTTTGCAAGCAGACATCAACTGCGTAATTGAACACGCACCCGCGGGTGTTTTACGGTGCACAGTCGGGATCACACTTTGTTGCATCCAGGCATCCAGGTTCTCCAGTGTTCCGATTCCTCCTGATAATGCAAGGCAAATATTCGCACAGATCCAAAAGATATTATTATATTACAACTTCTCCCGATTCCTTCAATTACAGGGTTCCATACGACGAGATTAAATGCAGACGTTCCCGAGGTATTTTATTTGCCAAGGGAACCATACTCCTCGGATGTGCCACCTTTTCCTTCGACTTAGCGTTGAGAAACGGTTTCAGGCAGTCATCGAAAAGAAATACTGGGTCAATTCCTTAGCCCATCACCTTTCCACGGGACGCAGACGTTGAATCTGAGTCAAGGATAATAAATGGTAGATTATAAAAATTATATAAAAAGGGCTTCATTTGTTTTTTGAATTTGTGTGCTATTCGTTTTGAATCTAAAAAAAATCTATAGTAGCTGTTCAGATTAAATATTCGGGTACATAGTATAATGGTATAATTGTCAACATTTCAGGATGTGGTTGTGTGGTTAAATGTGTTAAAGATGTATATGCAATGACGCATCTTGTGCGTGACTTCCCGTAAAATTTCAAAAAATTTTGTAATATGTTTGTCCTTCCAGTTCGTCAGCAACAGCCAAGGAAATTTCTGCATCTGATCTGCACCAAGTGTTGTCAGCACGCTTTATAGGAATTCTTCGAGGGAGCTGCCGTTTTACTGTTCTTGTTGCTTTCCAGAGGTTAAATCCGTGTGCTTTTGTGGGATTAGCATTGCGTAGCAAGTTAGCAAAATAGTCGTTCTTTGTTTTGTGCAACAACTTCTTCAGCTCGTCCTCAGCACGACGATAAGTTATTTTATCGACCGGATCTCTCGAACGCATGAACCTGCGACGCAAGGTTTTTTTCGATCTAACTAGATCCAGGACCTTAGGTTTTAAAAGAGCATGAGGTGGGTCTGGTTGTGTAATTGAGCCAACAGGTCGAGGACCCAGCAGCGATTTGGATGTTTTGAACAAAGAGTTCAGAAAGCTGAACTGGATGCTGAAGTCAGCCAGCAAGCTAAGCCTCAGCAACAAAGTGTTGCTCTACAAAGCCTTCTTTAGGCATTTGGCAAGGTTCTTGAACTATGTATTCTGGACCGTTTACTCAAGACACCTGAAGTTCAGCAGGCAATTCCTGAGCATCAATTTGGATTCATGAGGCAGCATGGCACGCCTGAGCAGCTCCATAGGGTTGGCGGCTTTATCTTGGATGCGTTCCAGAGGAAGCAGTACACGGTTGCGGCGTTTCTAGACATCCAGCAAGCCTTTGACCCGGTTTGGCATCCTGGTCTGCTGGCCAAGCTCAAGGCGCTGATCCATTCTCAGCTTTTTGAGCTTATTGGCAGCTTTTTAAAGGATAGGACCTTTCAGGTGGTTCAGGATGGAATGTCCTCCTCGTCCAGACCCATTCTGGCCGGAGTTCCTCAAGGAAGTGTTCTGGCACCGACACTCTACAGTCTGTTCACACATGATGCTCCTCTGCAGACTGGCAGGCACCACAACAGTCTGTGTGTTGCCACATATGCTGACGACACAGCTATCCTTTCCAGATCGGATTGTTTCTATGAGGCGACAGACTGCAGATCCTTCTCAAGAGGTTTGAGAATTGGTGCTGCAGGTGGAATATAGCCATTAATCCCGAAAAGTGTGCTACGGTTACCTTCACCTTGCGTAGGGACTCCAGCCCTGGTATATCATGCACGGTCAGTTGCTCCCTCAGAGCAAAGAGCACTGCTATCTGGGGCTGGTCCTGGATCGCAGGCTTTCGTTCGCCTCTCATATTAAGCGGACAAGAAGAAAATTGGAAGACGCCTCCCAGAGATTGAGCTAGCTTACTCATTCGCGCTCAAAGCTCAGCCTGGCCAACAAAATGCGATTATACCTATCAGTTTTATCTTCGATCTGGAAGTATGGTCTGCAAATTTATGGTGTGGCATCTAAAACCAACCTGCAGAAGATAAGAACCTTCCAGGCGAAGTCATTGAGACGTGTTTCCGGAGCTGAGTGGTACATCCGAAATGCAGACATACATCGTGATCTGCAAGTCCCGTTTGTAGGAGATGTAATCAGGGAGGCTTCTCGAAGGCACAGAATCAGGCTGAGGATTTACCTCAACCCGCTGGCAAGGGCTGCGGCTTCCATGAAGACCAGACGAAGGCTGAAGAGGGTCACTTTGGGTCAGCTTCCTAGTCGCAGGATCCTATAGAACAGAGCAGCTGTTAGCCCAATCCACCCTTGCCTAACAGAATGAAACACGAATCGCTACAAACAAATTGTTCTTCGTTAATAATAGTTGTAGGGAAAGGGTTAACAGCCGCTCAATGAACCTTATATATGTGATGACCCACTGCATCCAGATATGGGGTACGACCTCTGACTCAAACAAAACATTTCAGCATCTTATCTAGTCTAAACCGACTTGAATACTGCAACCCATTCTATTATCGATTACTATCAGAGACTCTGTAAATTGTGTCTCACTAATTGAATTCTCTACCGGTTAATACGTCACTTTATCGATAATTTTAATTTTATTTCAAGTTTAATATTATCATTATAAATAAATAAATTGCGTGAGCTCCGCAAAAAAAATTAGATAAAGTGGATGAAAAGATGAAAAGAAAAGAAAAAAATATTCAAAACAATTGTTATGATTTGGATAAGTGCTTATTTTAGTTAAATTAATAAGTGCCACGCGCGTATAAACTCAAAAAATAAGCAGTAATCCAAAGAATGGTTGTAGAAGCTCCGTATATCAAAGAAACGCCTATAACTCTCAACTCGCAATATCAGCGAAGAAAATAGGTCAACAAAGAGCACCTCGGCTCTTCTGACCGTCAACAGCAAGAGAGAGAGAGAGCTTGCTTACCCAAACTCCTACAACATGGAGCTACGAAAGTCAAACCTTACCACCGCCGGCTTCGTCGGGAGACGCTCCAACAACTAGCAGTGCCTTAATTTCTGCAGCAAAATCACTACCAGCAACTAAATCAACTACCAATATTGCGAATTCGGTGCCAACGGCCACAGAGCCAAATACAATAGCCACAAAAACCGTAAGCTTCGATAAGCAACAAGCGGCCCCGGCTATACAAACCGGTATGGATCGCTACATCCAGATTAAGCGTAAGCTAGTCCACCAAACACGGTTGGGAATAACCCAAAGATCAACCGCACCAACAACTGCAACGAACAAACTAGGAGTTCCAACGAAAATCGTTTTTCCATCTTTGCAGAGGAGAAGATCAACCAAGCAGAGCTGGGGCAGGAGACCCAAAAGAAACCAAAGCCCAACCTGTTTATATAAGGGAAAAAAGCTCAAACGTCCTGGCCACCAAAATTGTTGCGCTGGTCGGGGACGAAAATTTCCATTTTGTTCCCCTTATTAAAGGGAACATGCACGAAATTAAAGTTCAAACAAAATCCGAAGAACACTTCCGAGCTGTGCCTAAGTATCTTGAGGAAACAAATAAAAACAAATAAGCAACCACTTTTCAAGGTCGAGCTTGAACAAGATAACAAATCATTAAAAAAACAAAGTGCACCCGATCTACAAGCTGCAGCTGTTACTGCATTGAAGGATAACCCTAGAAGAACCACACCATCGCAACAGCCCTGTACAATGCACAAGATGCCAGGAGTATGGACACACCAAGACATACTGCTTAATATCAAATAAATTAACAGAATAACATTAGAGGTTCGCACATCCTTCAGGCATAGAGAATATTGCAGCGCGATATTCCTCGATGAATCTTAAGCATTCGATTGCTTCCGGGTCAAAGGTCTCATGCATAAAAATAAAACACACTTGCTAGGGTAAAACTCCTTGAATCTTACCTTTGCAGTAAGGTGCAGCACAACTATTTCCGACAACTACACTATCGAAGCTGGATTCTCACAGGGCAGTGCACTTGGGCCAACTCTATTCGTCCTATACACCACGGATTTTCCCACGAGTGACCGACTAACAACATTCACCTTCGCTGGCGACATTGCGATCCTCAGCCGATCCAGATGCCCAGTCCGTGTAACAACCCAACTAGCCAACCACATCAAGGTAGTCAAGAAGTGGCTATCTGACTGGCGTATTAAAATAAATGAAGAAAAGTGTAAAGACATAACGTTTACTCTAAACAGAGAAACTTGCCCTCCGCTCTGCCTGAATAGCACGAAGATTCCCCAAGTTAATGATGTAACGTATCTCGGCATCCACCTCGACAGACGTCTAACTTGGCGTAGACATATTGAATGCAAGAAAGTACACCTAAAACTGAAAGCCAGCAGCCTTCACTGGATTTTAAAGATGAAATAAACAAACAAAAAGCGTCCTAAAAAACTCTCTGCCCACCCAAATCTTCCCGTAAGGGTCTTGACTCGGGTTTCTAACAGAACCCGCCTGCAACTTACCGACTTCCGACCCAGCCATAATTTGTCAGGGAAATTTTTGCTGGTCCAGTTATGTTATAGTATAAGATTTGATACAATTTTTGTTAGTCTCGAAAATAAAAAAGTTCAATAATTACAAGCCAAGTAAACAAAAAAAAAATTATCGATTCTTGGCTTATTTTATATATCAGGTTTTGTTCATTAAAGCTTGTCCCCTCAAATAGAGCTGTTACGGGCAAAATCAGATATATAGCCGGACATGGTTAAAATAATGCTCTCGTGACTAAAAAGATATAACAAAATTTCTTTGGCGGGTTATATTCAAGGGTATATTTCTGTCTTAAAATACTGCTAAAAATATATATATATATATATTTACCCAGATGAGAGGTCTAGAAGACAGTTTTGATCCAATAGAAAATTAGCTGAAAATGAATCACCAGACTTTAAAGCGCCCATAAGCAGCGTATATCCCTGTTGTAAGCAAAATATTTAACAATATAGATATTATTATCTTTGCATACCTCTATATCAACTGCGTTAATGTTTGCTGATCCATGTTGTAAAAGAGTCTGAGCAATTTTAACATTTTTAGCGGAAAGTGCCATTTGTAGCGGCAAAAGACCGTTTTCCGAAAAACTATTTACCAATTCTGGTAGCTACAATAAGAAGAGTAATTAAGATATTAGTTAAATTATAAGTTTGGCTTTGCATTTAAAGACTCATAATACTTTACTTCATAGAATTGCTTAGATATAATACTTTATAATTATTATTACTATTTAGAAAAATAAAACAAACCAATTAAAACTAAGAATCAACGCATAGAATAATCCCCTTAAAAGACCCTTTTAAAATTTCTTATCATTCAATTCCTTTAACTTTAAACTGATTTGCTAAGATTTATTAAAGCCTTAAGCAGACCCTCATTTTATTCCAGTGGCAAAGAGTATTAATTTCTTAACAAAATTCTGGACATTAACCAATCGATATTTTTTTCGGCCAAGCCTAGACCTTTCCATCTTTCACTAGATTTGTAAAATTTTTAATCGATTTCAGAAAATAAAAAAATGTTCCCCATTTATTTCTTAGAATCTTCTAGAAAATACATTAGGAACTCAATGGAGAGCGAACAGGTGCTTTCTCTAAACAGAAAGTTCTGAAAATTGAGAATTGTTAGAACATCTAATAAAAAAGGCAGTCACCGATCTATTCTCAACAAAGGCACACGTTTGTTCGTTAGTTAACTATCAGTGTCTACTACAATCTACTACTACTATCTTTCCCCATTGTAACCAGACAATTCGGCCACAATCTTGCTTGTTTTAAAATAAAACGGCTTTAGCATGGCCCCTGGGTCTCCCAATCTTGGGCAAAATCGGTACGACTTGATAATCCATAGTCGCAAATCTAAAAAAAAAAATATTTTCAAGCAATAACCGGGTTCCTCGAATTACCCACATTACAACAAGACAACCAAAAATATCATCTCATCCAAAAACCCAAGAAAACACTTAACCAGCTACTTACGTTTCGCCATCCACCTGAAAATTAGGAGACTCTGCACAGACAAAATTTCAATATTCGCCCCACGCGACGGCAACCGCCTGATTTTGGTTAAATTGAAGGCAGCAGTGGAAAAACCTATCAATACGTTTCAGCTACCGGGCATCAGTCCTTCAGTTCATTTGCCAAAACCGACGTCCACATCATCGACGTCATCATTGACTATATTATCAGCAAAACAAACGACTTTATCAGAATCACACTCCGGATACCAATCGGAAAATGTAATCGTCAAGCATCAAAACACCACTCCGACCTTGTTATCAAAAATCACATCATACCCCTATAAATATAAACATTGAAGGGAGAACAGGTATTATTTCTGTTCAGAGCAAGGAAGTACCCGCTCTGTTTCGATATTCATTTATTTCTGATTCTTAAGTTTTGTAGATGTAGATGTTTCTTAGCCTAATTCGAGGAGCAGCGCTGCCGGCGTGGGCTCCAGCGCTGCGACGATTATATGCATATCTTATAAGTATATATAAATTGTCGCCGAGCGACAGCGATCAGCGTTTAGCGGGAGAATGCTGACTATGCAATTATGTATGTTAGCCCTCAAGTGGTCGCTCGAATTACGCGTGCACTTGGGCTGGACTGTTTATGTACACTTTGCAACAGAGTGTTACAATGTGCTTGTGTTTTTTAATTACAGTGGTACATCGTAATATGTGCATACTACACCCCACACAACTTCTCACATCAACTCTCTTGCCTTCGCTGGAAGACATCCCAACACCGAACTACCTGATCCCATAGAAGCTGCACTGCACAGCAGATGACGAAATGGGCGACCAAGTAACTTACAGCATTTAAAATTTAATAAATATTTTAATATCGATAACTCAGATGAACCTTAATAATTACATTAATAACTATTATTAACTCGTATTCTTAATGAAGTCTAAGAATCCGGATGTAATCTTTTCTTTAAGAAGCAAATCTCCAAAAGCTTTCTCTCTTCAAATGAACGGACCTGTTTTTTTCTTGCGCTCTCGTTTTGTGTAATTTTTTGATAAAAACAACCGGTGTTTTATTCTAATTCTTTGACTTTGTGATTAATAAAGATCGTTCGACCGTTCACTTCGTGTGCATGCAGCTATTCTGTTTCTGTTATTCGGTACAACTGCACTCTTATCTCTCCTCACGCAAAGCTACAGTGGTAAGTTCAAATAATGTCCGCTATTGTCTGTGGTGTTAAAACCTGTAAAAAGGTTATTACCTCTGCTGATCTTACAATCGGCTGCTGGCTGTGCGACAACATTGTGCATTCCAAAAGCATTGGTGTTGGGGTTCGGGCGGTACACGATGTGAGAAAAAACATCGGTCTGCGGTACTGTTGTGAGGCCTGTCGCGATGTCGAAAGGGAGATGATGTCATTTATGCGGCAAACCAAAAACGGGTTTAAAGAAGTATTATTGAGTTTTCTTAAAACTCGAGATATGTTCTTGGCGCTGGACACACAATTTAATAGCCTAAAGCTATTAAATTAAAGCAAACTATTAAACCGCAACTGGTCTGCAGCATACAGACGGATCCCTAAACCCCGCTGCGTGCTCCCAACAGCAGCCTCCCTCGGCACAGCCACCGACCTCAGAACCGAATCCAAGGGTTCCGAGAGGCAGAAAAGATTCGGTACCCGAATGTGCCGCGGGAGGGACCGTGCCCCCGGTGATTTCCGTAGTGTCCCCTGGGGGTCTCAAATATTGACCCCTCAGAGCCCCATTAATTTACCTGCCCAGGGTGTCAGGCCCAGACTACCGGCCGATATCGGCAATACAGACAATCAGTCTGTATCGCCAACAGCCCTTAAGCTGTCCCACCTACGAAACATATTTTTGTTTCGCGGATCTTCCCTTCTCAAACATCGGAAGATGTAATTGCCTTTATCCAAGGCAAAACTGGAAAAATTCAAATTTTCTTATGCCAGGGACATTTCGTCTTTCAAAATGAATGCCCCAAACGAACTCTTTGACACAATATGTTCGACCAAATTCTGGCCTGAATACATTGTCGTCAAAGAGTTCGAAGCTAAGAAAAAGAAACGGCGGCCTCTAGGAATAAGTCTTCCCAGGCCCGACCAGACCACTGCGCCCTCTACGTTATCCGCTCCAAAAAACTACTTCCCTCTCTATCTCCTATCAGAATGCAAGAGGTTTACGTAGTATGCTTCGCAAATTGTATTCTGATAGTCTCTCGTTTGCTTCCCCGGTTATTGTGTTCACAGAAACCTGGTTAAAGCCGGAGATTCTGAGCTCCGAAGGTTTTCCAGCTGTATTCACGTTATATAAGCTGGATCGGCCTATCAGACGTGGAGGTGGTGTCCTCATAGGGGTTGACTCCACTTAGCGTCTGAATTAATAACTTTCGAGGAGTGCAATGATGTTGAATTCCTTTGCGTGAAGCTATCAGTCAATGGTAGCTCTATTTTTATTACTTGTTCCTACATTCCTCGTTTGTCGGAACTTCCAATTTATTGGAACCATCTTTCCGCAATTCAGATGGTTTCCAATCGACTTTCGGATAGGGACCATTTAGTAGTTTTGGGTGATTTTAATGTCCCAGGGGCTATTTGGTCCTCAACCAATTCCTCTAATACACTTTTTACCACCACACAGCATGATTTTATTTCTGGCTTGTTGGACATTTCGCTGTCTCAAGTCAATCATGTACGAAATTCCCTAGAGCGCTTGCTGGATCTCTGTTTCGTCTATGACCCGGCAAGAGTTAGTTTAGCCAGGGCGGCGCCGCTGACGCTACCCGAAGATCCCTATCATCCTACTTTCGATGTGACTATCGACATCGGGACTGAGTTACAGAATATTTCTGATCGTCCAGCCAAAAAAGTCCTCTGCTTTCGCAAGACGGACTTCGAACGGCTGAACAACTTCATATCCGATTTTAATTGGTCCGATCTATACAGGTGCACTGACATGGCTGAAGCCGTGGATATTTTTTACAGTACCATGAATTCATTTTTTCTTGAATGTGTTCCGTTATACTATCCGTCAACCTCGAATAAGCCTCCTTGGTTTACTAAAGAGTTGAGTCGCCTTAAAAATAAAAAATTTAATCTGTATTCTAAATATAAACGAAACGGTTCTCAATCTGTCCTTTCCTCTTATTTATCTGCTCGGTCGAGATTTACCGTGCTGAACGCGCAGTGTTACAAAAATTATTTGACTCGTTGTAAGGCCAAGTTCTCTGAGGAGCCAAAACAGGTTTATAATTTTGTTAACACCAAACGTAAGCCTATTACTCATCCTTCCTCGCTTTCCTTTGAAAATACTACCGTAAAAAATGATCAGGCAATTGCCGAT
>VNJU01001678.1:0-38729 GCA_008042675.1 Drosophila seguyi
AATTATAGTAATAAATAATTGGTAATTAAACTTAATTACCGACAGCAATTAACACCTGTCTTCTGGTAACCATACATGAGACATACATAAACTCTGGCATGTCAACTTAAGTAAGTGTTAAAAATCTTACCATTGAAATATACATTCAATATTTTATTAAATAATATTATACATCGATAAAAATACATATTTTTTATAATTTTAAATACTCTCAGAGGCATGGTAATAAAAAATTGTTTTGTATTTATTGATAAATAACTTAGAATTGGGCAAGCCATTGAACTCGATCGTTATCAAGGAAAAGCAGTTAAAAGAATTCCACAACCATGGACATGAAGTAAACGGTGTCTGAGGTGGCAGAGACCCCTGGCCAAAAATCTCACATGTTCGGAGAGTATACAACATGTCATGGGTGTACAAGTCATTGCCTATATTATCAAGAGTTATGAAACACCCAGAAATGCTTTGGTAAAGAACACTAATCCAATAATTCTAAGTCTAAGTCTAATTCGGTTAATATTTATTAAACTTAAACTCAAAACTGATGCAAAACAAAGAGGCCATTATGGGAATATTCCGGGAGGCATTTTCAATTTGTTGATTATAATTGTATTGTGAATTCGAAAAGGAAAATCGTCCCCTACGCAAAGGTAGCACCAGTAGAGCCAATAGGTCCTGTAGAGATAGGCCATCCTGGCGGCCGGCGAGGATAAAAACATTTTAAAGGCAGTCACGAAGGCGAGAAAACGTATCCAGTTTTTATAATCACTCCTGGGTACAATTAAAACGTGCCTTAATTGCGCTGCTCAATTCAAGGGGTAGGCGTAATTGTTGACCCTGTTATTACCCATAATTGGTGTTAAACGCTGGGGCCATGCCGAAAATTGGTTTTCCCTCGCAAAAAAAATGTTTTTTCTTTTATAAACAAAATATTTGGGAGGTATTTAACTTCTTAACTCTTATCCTTAACCTGCATTATATCGATTTGGAATATTATATGCCCTTTTTTTCAAGAAGTCCGAAGGGCACTAAACTGCCAATAAAAAATGCAGTTAAAAAGTTTAACTAAAGTTGAGTTATAATCTGTGTTTTGTTTGCCGAAACTGTTGCAAGTTGCAAGGACAAAGTTGCCATAATTTGACATTAAAATCTCTTTCTTGCAGCTGCTTGCAAATGAGAAATGGAAAGACTTTTTCGTCCTGGAAAACTTGCATCTTTTAGCTCATTAAATGGCTAGTGCTTTCCATCGAAAATGTTTTATGAGCGGCGTCGATGACTTTCGATTGCAAATTCCCAGAAGTACATTGTCTGCTGTACAGCTCCTTTTCTCTTCTTCAAAAAAGGAAGGTAGCTAAAGCGATGTCAGTGGAGTTTCACGCTTACTTGCCTTTGTCCTCAAATCTTCTTACCTTCCCTTCCGACTAGCTATCTCGGTTTTATTTCCGTCAAGAATATCAGTCCGACCAGGGGACAAAACGTAAACTTTTTGTGAGAGCCACCGTTGCGTATACGTAATGCCAAAATGAGACACCATCACAATTGCGTGAAAAAGTGTTGCCAAAAGCGCAAGTCACAAAAATCTTATTAAATTTTTGGATGGCCTTTTAAAGGGTTTTATAAAGATATATTTAGCACTTATATTTAATATATATTTTTTAATTATATTTTTTTAATATATATTCAAAATTAGTGTTATTAAAAAAACATTTCCATAATTTTGTTTTGTAATTAATCGTATAAAATTGAACGAATTAAATGAGTGACATACTCGCTAAAACAAACAATATGCCCGCTTAGCTGTGGGGTATAATTAAGAGGCAGCTGCCACTGTTGTTTTTTTTTTTTGGTAAAGTTTGAGTTTTTTGTTTGTGGTTTGGGTCTGTCTCACTCCCTCGAGCGAAAAAAGTTGCCAAAGTTATTTGATTTGGAATTTTTGGCAAAGTTTTCTCTTTCCTATATGATTTTTTGGCTCCGACTTTGTGTGTGTTTATGTGCACTAAATTAATGAAAATCACAACTGTGTGCAAAATGTAATTTAATCTTATTTTTTGGGCCTGGGGGCAACTGGCGCGTGGCGTGCGATAAACTTCCCGGAATGTGAGTCGGTGGTGGAAGTATTCCTGTTTTATCGGTCCAAACTGACAGTTTTCAAATTTATCAAACAGGCAGAAGGCTAAATGGTAGGGCAAGGACCCATCTGTGCGTGTTTTCTGGATGCTCAATTTGTTGTGATGGGCAAGGTCATACACACAGTCCCGAACTTGTCATACTGTTTGCACTGTAATTTATTAGATTTTCTTGCTTAGATTAAGTCTGTTCCCTCCCGCTCTCTGTTTAGCATCAAACGCCGTGTTTTTATTACCCTTTGGGAACTAATTTTGCATCCAAAGTAAACACACCAAGCAACTTGAGTAAACAATTAAATGATCTTTTCGAAATTGGCGAGCTAAAAATCCAATCTAGAAGTTTAAAGCTCATAAAACACATTGCTTTTATCGCTGGATAAGCACGCAGCTATGTGGTTCCCCTCGCCAGCTGCATATCCGCTGAAATCCGAAGCTATTAAATCGGAACTCGCCACCCTTGAAAATTGTAGAAAATATCAAAGCAATAAAATGCAGAAAAATGCAAGAATTTCGCCAGCAGAAAATGAATGGGAAATGATTTTTAGAAAACCAAAGTCAGCAGTGTGTCAGGACAGTAAAAATGTCATACATTTTTCGTTTCACATGAAATGGGTTACTGATTTTTGGAATAGGGAGGGAGAGGTTTTATTCCCTTTATAGGGATAAGTTTAAGGATCTTACTGAATCGTGGTCAGTAGTATAATGTTTCTTGCGTAAAATGAAAATTTAATGGAATAAGTACTCTTTTAGAATAAAATCCTGTTTGTAATATTTTATAAATGTAAGTTCGCATAACATTCACTATATAAAGCTGGCATGAGAATACAAACTTACAAGAATTAATTATAAAATAAAACCAACTTGCTATTTAATAACCTTTGCTGCTTGATTTTGAAAAGTTTTATATCCAAATAAATTAATAAAATGGTATTTAAATAGTTATCTTAACACATTCCCACAGTCTCAAGTTGTTTATGCTAAAAACGAAGGAACTGTGTCAAATATTTATTGCTTTATCGCTGTTCGTTATATTTTGTTCAACTAATTTCAAACGATTTTTCACAGCGGAAATATTCACTGCGCAAAACACAAAAAATTGTGAGTATTGCTTTCGCTTTATGGTTTAATGTTTGTGGTTTTTTTCGTTTTTTTGTTATTTTTTTCTATGCACCAAGGGGTCACGGGGTGAAGTGCTCTAGAATCGAAATCGAGTGTCGGAGCTCGCATGAATCGCCAGCCGCGTTCACCGATTGTTTACTCGGTCTAGTCGGGGTCTGCGGATGGTCTTGGTTCTGCGTTTTGTTTGCTCTTTGACAGGGTCGCGACCCAGAGGGGATGCTTCACAGTTGTTTGAAAAATCAACAAGGAAATTGGGCATGATTTGCCGACTATCACGAGGGAAATGTTTAGTAAAGAATCTGAGCTAAAGTGATAATATAAAGCTACATTCTTTTTTATTTAGCATATTTTAGTATACATTATTTCACTCATTGCTAACCCTTTTATAGTCTACGCCCCTTGTTTGTATGTACTTAGTTGTGGTCTGGCGATATGTGTGTGTGTCCGTACTTGCGGTTACGGCTAATCGTCTAATTTTATCATGTGGTTTTCCCCATTTAAGTGCTACCAAGTGTTGAGCGATTTGTGTAGTTCTCCTTAACCGGACAGGCCCCACGGCTCCTACTTTCCCTCGCCATCGCTTTAATGGTTCTCGGTGGTATTTTTCGTAGAGCTCTGTGGCATTCTTCTTTGCTTATCATTAGGCTAAGTGCTTGCACATTTGACCTTGCCACACCTGCTCATTAGCAGACAACGAGCGAAGGAGGGCTGCAGGTGACGACGCCTAGTTGCACCTGAAAAAGACTTTTGTCGTTCGCTTAAAGAGATGCAAATTAACGGGGAAAGGAGGAGCACACCATAGTCACGCGCTCGCCATATTTGTTATGTTCTCAAATTGCGCATACGTCGGGTAGGCTGCCCATACGCACACACACGGCCCGTCGGCAATCAATCAAATGTTGCCCTTGCCGAAATTACGCAGCCTGCTCCTAATCTGGCCGAATTCTGGTCTAGTCTACAGTCTCATCCATGGCTGCTAGCCCCGGTTTCCGCTTGCATAGAACGCGCTTCGCTTGCCAAACAAAAGTTTTGCGTAGTCAGCTTTGGCAGTGGAACAACATTGTTTGAGTCCAAGGATGGCTTTCCAAAGTTTGACGACCCTCAAAGAGGGAAATTTTGAACTGAAATTAAATTGAAATTCGTTATTAAAATTAAATTGAGAGCTTTTAAAGTTAACTCAAAAAATTATAAAATAACAATGCTTTGTTTAGATGTTTTAAAATGAATTTTAGGATATTTCTTTGTTGTACAACTTGTAATATAGTTTTTTATTCACTTATATTTGTCTACTAATAAACATACTACTATTAAATAAAAAATATGAATTTCATAATAATTTGAAAGTGACTTAAAGAAAGAGTCAACACTTCTATAAAGGGACTACATATTCAAATGAAAACATTGTTCTGCTTTAAATATATATTCATAAAAAATATAAATTCAATTCAAAAACAATTCCAATCAAGGTTTTTATGGATTTATTTTAAACTTCTCTTTATTTTCCCGCTGAAACGTGCTCAGTTATTGATTGCTTTCAGGTAGGATTATGGGTTTTTCAACACGTCCCTATCAGCTGTTGCCCGGGTAAGTGCATTTCAATTTCGACCTGTCAAATTATGAGTTCCCTGGAGCTACCCGAGTCCGACTCAGTCTCTCTTTCCGGCTGCCTAAGCCGCTTTTCGGAGGCTACAGCTCCATTTTCCTCTTTTTGGCCAGTAGCGCAGTTATTACACGCCCACAACAACTGCTGACATTTCAATTGTTTGGGCGAGCTTAGGCGGCGCTGTCAGTGCCAAATATTGTTTGGGTCAAGTATTGCGTTTTGGACATTAGTTGGCAGCACCGCATTCAGTTGCCCGGCTCGAACTATAACCTTAATTCCAGCTCCTTTGCCACCGATATCCTCTCCGACCTTCGACAGCCAACATCCGTGTCGACGTAGTCGTCATCGCATCCGAGGCTCAGCCTATAAAATATGAACCAATTGACGTGAAATTGATTGTTCAGCTCCAAGCTGTGCTCGACTCTGGTCGGGCTTTCGTTATATACCCATTTGCTCTTTCTCAGTCCCCTTTCGCATCTTGCGGCTTTCCGTTTTCGCTTTATTAACTACTACAACCATAAACTGCAGGCGAAGCTAACTCCCTCGCCAAGCCGCCAGTTCCATCCATTGGCTCAACAGTCTGTGCACTGAGAGCTTCGGGTTGGAAAGAAAATATTTAAGTTATTCCTATTAAAATTTAATTTTATATAAAAAGGAGAGAAATTATTTAAGAGTAATACAAGAATATGCATTTTCACACTTTGTTAATAAACTAAACATGAATAGGGCGTTGTCCATTTAAATCCTATTTCACATTACCTTACCGTATTCAGAGACTTTGGGAAGAATTTACTTCCTGCATATGTATAATAGTTTACTATAATTTCCTAGTTCTAGTTCTCAAACATTTATTTTTTATTGTATACTTAAATTTTTCCCGTGTACTGCCTTCATTCTTCGCTTTCACCCCTCTCAACCCAACCTCTCCTCTCGCTTATCGCTCATTTTACACGCTGGCAGCTATGCGAGGCGTTGCCGCAAAATTCCTTACAGTTGGCATATTTTACGTGCCAGGCCAAGGGCTCAGGATACGCCTGAGAATGAGCCTCAGCAAGGATTAGAAGCTGCCAGGATAAGGGCTCCAGCTCCACAGTCCGACCTTGCTCACTCTCTCATCGCTCTCTCTGCGTTCAATCGAACTATTCGTATTTGCTGGATTCTGTGGCGTGCCTTTAATTAATGTGATGACTTGCGGTCAGACAAAAAGGTCCAGAGCATCATCAATAATTGACATTGGGCACCAAGAGGACAATCATTCATCTTGAATGAGTGGAGCGGTTATAGCAATTCGTTCAAGGTGTGTGGATTCTTGGGAATTCCGACAATTAGTTTAAAGATTTTATGATGTTAAGGGTAGTTTTAAAAGAAGAACTTTAGTCATAATTCCATGAAATATATTAGTGATTTTCAAGATTTTATATAAAGCTTATGGAATTTCGAATGCCGTCTACCTTGAGTGTTTGGGTTTTGTACTCCTTGAAAGGTAATTGTGCAAATGGAGAGCCTAAGGATATAAAGTCTATAGCAGAAGTCTTTTTAAATTTATATTTCTTATATATATATAATAAACTAAATTCCCAGAAAATCCTTAGTGTTAGTTAAAGAAAAAATCTGAATAAATACTCCATGTGATTATCATTAGCTGGCCATATTTCCAGCCCACACATAATCCTCGGACGTGGGACATATGTCAGGCATTCCTCACCTGTCCGTGGCGCAGCAACAATGGTCATTTATTTCATGTCGCTACTTACCTTTACACACACGCTTCATTTCCATTTGTAAGCAATTTTTCAAAGCTCCGGCATGCCGCACGGCGAGATCCTCGTGCGGAAATACGCTTTCCAGCCAGAGTTTTCCTCGCCGCCGAGCAGGCCTTGCCATTTGGGCCATTTGTATGCGTTCTGCAGCATCTCAGCTTGGGGGCCGGCGGCGGTCGGGAAAATCAGAAAATGGGCAACAGACACTTCGGGCCGTGCACTCGGCTCGCATCGAACCCAAAACACAACAATGAAAATGCCGCATCGAACGTGTTCGAAGCACATGGCGCGAACCGCAACCGCGAACGCAGCGTTTGAGATGTTTTCAAAGGCATTGTCGGCGGAAATTCAGTTGTTTGGAATCCACTGCAGCTAACGGTACTCAGCGCGGATTTTCCCCAGCCCTTTCCGCCTTCCATTTGTTTGTGTTAGGATTTTTGATCAAGCTATTTAAGAAATAACGTGTGAAAAACAAAAAACAAAAACTGTTTGTGTGTGGTGTGAGTGTGAGTGACAAGAGAGGGAAAATCCTCGATAAGTCTAGCGCAAGCAAGAATTGAAAAAAAAGTGCAAGAAAAATAAGTGGAAAATGTAACTAAGCCAAGAATTTAAGAGCAATAAACGAGAACTGGGACGGAAAAAGTGAAAATGTGCTAACAATAACACAGCAGTAACAAAACTCAGAGAATACCTTTTGTTTTATGTGACTTGTTTTCTTTTTTTTTGGCCACTCGCCCTGCGGCAGTCAACGCCGCTTGTATGGCTTCAAAAATAACCATAATTTGTCCTTGGCCAACGGGCGGCTATTTTTACTCACTACCCTCCCCCACCGAAGACAAAGAGCGAAAGACAATTGCAGCGAGATTCGCATCGAAAAAAATATATATTTAATTTAATTGAACAAGCTATCTGCTGCTTTCTCAGCTCTTAGCTTTCGCTTCATCCGATTGACAGGGGAGAAATCAAGAGAAATCGAGGGGAAATCTGAGAGGAGGCAGGCGGCGGCAAGTGTCCTGAACGTCCTGATGGACGGCCCCGTGTGACTTGTGTTTACTCTTGAATTTATTTCCTTATTGTTTTTGTTTGTGTTTTATTTTTTGTTTGAAAATGTCACAACATTCACTGTTCGGCTGAGGGAATAAGCTAATTTGATGCGTTGCTCAACTGTCACCGTCAAGGCGATGTGCTGACGGATTTGTTTTTCATTAGACAGGCGGCACACGGCCGCTACGGTGGCCCACGCGGCGAATGCACCATTTGACGCAACGAAATTTCCTACTGTTAATAATTGATGTGTGAATTGGATTTCCAGCCGAATGTGCCTCAGGGATAATTGTCATGTAATTTATTTGTGGCAGCTCAGAAGTCTAGGTATTTCGAGGATAAATCAATAAAAAGACGGCCATAGATTTCAGCTAAGCCCTTCGAAAGAGATATTCGTTTTTGGGCTAAGTCAGATTTTCAGTGGGAAAAACGAGGTGTTGGTAGGTGGTTTTCAAGAACTTAGACAGATAAAAGGGGATTATTTTTAATAATAAACATATTAAAGAGATTTTGGAATAATTGAATTAAAGGATCAGTACTGATATTTGATATTGCGAACAGCTTGATCGCCTGAAATAATATTTTTTATAAGCTGAACACATATTTGTACAAAAAGGTTTTGATTTTTAATGGCTTTAAATAATATTTTAATTCAATTAAAAGGATTTTATGTTGTTACAAACAAATATAATATTTTATTCAATTTGTATTAAAATTCAACAATTTAGAAGCTTAACAAATTTGTATTATATTTTAATCCTCCCGAAAGGGCATACAATCAAGTCGGAAATTTAATTTAATCTATAATGACCCAGCAAAAAGTAACTGCAAAATAACCAGGACAGACAGGCAATGCATTTAGGAAACTCTTCTTTACACATTTCCTAGAAATGTAATTTGCCAGGTAAAAAGGACAAAGGAACCACAACATGTATGCACATGCGGTTAATTGCTTGTCCTTACACGCAGACATTGTACAAGTGAAAGCAAATGGCAGGCATTACGTATACGCCATGAGCACCCGAACATACGACCTCAAAAACGGGCACAACTCCGCCTGCCGAGCACGTGCTTAATAATTTTGAGTCGAGCCTGCTCCTCGCACGTACATCGTCCGTAATTAATTTATGCAATAATTTTTCATTGCTGACATAACTCTACAATTTTCCCTGACACCACAGCAACAAGAAAAAAACGCAAAGAATGTAATGGGGAAGTGTTTTAATTTTAGAATGAGTTTGTTCCTTTGGTTTAAGTCATAAACTAAAGTTGCCACAGTGCCGCCCCGAAGGTCTGGCTCTTATTGCCACTAAATTTTACGTTGGACAATTGAAAGAGTTTCCCGCTGGCCGGGGAAGTTATGATAAATGACAAAAGACAGGGCACATAAAAGGCTGGACGGTGGGGCCAAAGTTTTGAGCCGTCACGAGAGGGAAATGGCCATGAATGCCGGTCATTAGGTTAACTGACCGGGCAAGAACTTGACTAGTGTCCCTCAATTCCACTCCAGCTGGAACTCCAGGACCCACCTACCCATTGTGTGCGGCACTTTCTTTTTTGGACACTTCACTTTCGATGATTGGCGGCGCCACTCGAAAGGAAACCCAGCACAAGTGGCAACAGTAGGTGGTGGTGGTGGGGGAGTGGCTGCGACAGCTGCGCTTTTCGTGCGACCAAGGGAAAACTGAAGGAGCAGCAGGGGCAACAATCCGGGAACTCGCTCTTGACAATTGCCATCAAGGACGGGGAAATGCCACGTTCCTTTTGTACTTTTATGTTCAGACACGCAACGCGATTGAGCGGAGCTAGTGCGGGGGAAACTAATCGAAAAGGTTATTGACTAAGCCGATGGAGAAGAACTGGGAAAACCAGCGGATCTTGGATCAGGGGAATTATTCAAAAGTCACATAAATTCAAGCGCGGATATTATAGCTGCATAGAGTAAGGTATTGAAGGCAATCACAACATAAGATGGCAATATATTTTTTATTTACGGTCCTAAGGGCTTCACAATAACTGCTTCTTTTTATATTTACGAATTAAGTTGTTACTTAATATTTGTATTTTTTATTCTTAATGTTTTTCCAAATACATATATTTCAACTGCTTAAAAACGACTAGGTTTTTATAGGTACTAAATTAATTATATATTGTAAAGACATCAAACTATTATAAATTTAATTTTGCTGATATATATTACAAAATTCAAATTGAAAATCAACAAAAAAAAAATTACATTCAACTCATATAATTATTTTCACTACCTTATTCCACTTTTAATGATGGAAAAACGCTCAAGACAAGTCATTGAAGTTAATAGTTTTTCCTGTTATATTTGCTTCACTGTTGTTTGCTTTCTCTTATTTCACTCCGTACGTCATTGATTGCTTTCTGCTTTGAATTTTTATGAATTTCGGCACCGGTTCTGGTTCTGTGCAGCTTTTGTTCCCAAAAGCCCCGCACCTGCCCACTTCCCTCTTGGGTTATTGTTTTCAGGGACTTGCGGCACTAAATGTCAAGTGCACGTGCTGTGTTCAAAAGCAGCTTTTCCTGACCGCTGTCGAACACTCCCCCTCTTACCATACAACGTTAGCAACGTGACGTATGAGTGATACAAGCATATATTAACTATTGGTACGAGGGCGGTGTGTGTGTGTATGTGTGTTATGGGGGTGCTTATTAAATATTGCGCATTCGGGGCATGTGTCAAAGCAAAACTTTACGAGGCATTCGCCGCGGGCCCAATTGTCGAATAATGATTTCGCGATTCGGCAGCTGCTAGCTTTCATAACTAACAATAAACTAACTGCAATCACTCAAAATCAATGTCGGATTTTACAGTCGTAGCCATCTCTCTCCCACTCTCTCTCAGAAGCAATATAAATCACAATAATTTTGAATGCTTTAACCCAACGAACGCCAAAAGGCCAAAAGCTGTGGAAATACTGGAGCCAAAAATAATTACAATTCGAGGAATCGAGCGAGTCCCGGAGTGAAGCTGAGTGAGTATGAAAAAGCTGCTGACCTACCCTATGAGTTGTTTCTCAACCCCAATCAAAACCCCAGTCCCAGTACCCATCCACAGAGCAAACAAAAACTGAAACAGAACAAAAAGCCAAACCAATGCAAAGTCATGCATAATGCAAATGCAAGTCAAGGATAGTTTTTGGCAGAACTCTGTCCCCCGTACGGGGCAAAAAGGAGAAGCTGAGGTTGAGCCTGGCGTCGGCCTGACTTGTTCCTTGACTTGTTTTCCACTTGGCACAGTTTTAATGCACTTTGAATGGAGCTTATAAAAATATGAAAAAAAGTTATTTGAGGAATTTTATTTGGTTGGAAAAAATTTGAAGAAATATTATTATTTCCTACTTTTTTGAAGCGCCTGAAATATTTATTATGGGTTAAGCAGTTGTCGAACCAAGACAAAGCATTACATACCTATAACCTATTAGTTTATTGAAATCTCCATAGCTATTAAATACTTTAAATATACAAATATTTGTGACAATAATATGCACGCACTATTACGTTAACCGCTTACGAAATCAATTTGGGGATGAGATTCTCCTTTTAAATCAAAACAACATAAAATGAACAAACGAAATAAAAACGTAATAAACTTTGTTGAAAAAACACATTAGAATTAAACCGCGAAGCCCACTAGAAATCATCAGCAAATCTGTTGTTTTCATTTTTCCTCATTATTTTTCTGTATACACAAATTTGGTTAAGCAGCTTTTACGTTTTCCGTATTAGCCGCTTTTCAGGAATAACAAACTAGTAGAACAAAACAGAACGAAATAAATGTTCAGGCCAATTAAGTATAATGAACGATTTTTCACCTAAACAAATAAAAGTCCAGTTAGAGGTATAGAAGAAGAGGAAGGGCAACTATACTTCTTTGTTGGAAAGGAAATGGCTCCTCCTAGTGTTTTTAATTTTCAATTTACTTTCTGATTCGCTTCTAGCATGGTATGTAAAATAGCAAAAACAGAACATGTTGCAGTAAAAGCATTTCTTTGCAGAGTATACCCTGGAGTACTAATTCACTAATGGGTATATCTAGGAAAAATAAATATAAATATACAATAAATATAACAAGAAGTAATTTAGTAAAAAAATTACTTTAAAGAGTTAACTACAACAATTGTACTAAATTTTCAAACTATTCATATTTATATGTAATATTTTTATAGGTCATCCGGCAGTCTATAATCCCATTTCGGGTGATGTTTGCCTTGCTGCGGTTCGGTTTCTGTTTTTGTTTACTTTTGCGCAATGTTCCAATTAGGAATTTTGCGCATCTCTGTAATTCGCGCATTGCACTCCGTCTCGCCTAGCTCACTGCTTAATTACCAACACAAATTTATTAGCAGACGCTGAATCATTTTTCAAATCTGGACGACAAACGAGAAATAAATGGAAGTTGCTGCCCTGCCCGCCCTCTGCTGCCGTTAATCACCTGCAACCCTGAAAACGGAGGCTGGGAAAGCTGGCAGATACCGCTGCTGCTGCTGGGTCTTGGCCCTTTGAACTTTTGCACTCTCGAACAAAAGCGCAGAAAAGTTTTTACCTTCTCGCCTTCACCCACCCCCGCAAGAGTTTTCCATTTTCTTCTTCTGCTCTTTTCATTATGCATGTGAGTACCAAGGAGGCCTCCTTTTGATTTATTGTACGGCCTGGCGGTCCTGTCGGAGCAACTTTTGATTTTTCATTGTGATTATTTTATGATAGTTTAAGCGCAGACTTCGCAGTCTTGCACACAACAAAAACCGAAAACTTTTCGGCACACAAAAACCCGCATCTGCGAAATGAAATCGAAATGTTCTGAACGTACCAGCGATGAGTGTTGAGTGTTGAGCGCTGAATGCGAATGGCAGTGAGTGCCGAGCAAATGCATTGAAATTTGTAAAGCTGTCAATGCAAGAATGAATGGGTGCACAAATATATATATATGGCGGTATATATGCTCACACTCAATAGCAGCTGAATGGAGAGTTCTTAAAATGTTTTCCCATACATATACACACTTTTTTCGCCCAATTTCAATTGATAAATCGTTTCCGTTTGCCAGCGCACAACTTGTACAATCATTTCTCCCTTCCGCTCCTCATCGAATATGGGAAGTTTCAAGAATATTACTTATCTGGAGCAGCCACAAATTGAATACATTTTCATAGACTCGATGCGGCCCTGCTGAGTGGCACTATGCTACATGAGAATATTACGTATTCGCATATTACGCATACGCCTCGCTGTCATCGTCACGCTGCAAAATTTTCGCTGATGCCGCTCTAGATGGTAATGAGAGCACGTGGTCTCGCACATTCGCAATTACACATTTAAGCCGTGTGTCATGCATATTGAGAGGCTCATTAAAATATAGAGTGCGGACAGGAAACAGGAAACTATCTGAGATGAAAATAGGCGAAAGGGTGCTCTTGCGGCCATCAAGGTCCCCTCTGCTTATGAATCTATTTATATTTGAGCAAATGACTCTTGCCTGAGAGTTGAAAATATTACTTTTCTTTACTTTTGCTTGCCTTCTCATCAGCTCAGGTGATTAAGTTGGCGCCTGTGGGGCTCCTGGCATCGTTATTTCTCGTCGTCCTCCAAGGACACGCGTCTAGCACTTGAGAACGAGATCAACAACAATGGGGCCTTGCATACATTTCGGGGCATATTTCATGAGCTGTTAATTTCGCTCGCCGGAAAAGTCATGTGTGGATGTGTAGAAGTGTGCATGTGCGGGTGAAAAGCGCCTTTTAATTGAAAATTCACACGAACTGGAAGGGGCGGAGACGGCGGCGTTTAAATATTTTGCTTTCATTCTTCCGCTTTTTTGGTAAAGCGGCCAACAATAGAGGCGCCGCTAAAGTGCGCGTAGAATGTCCATGCAAATGCCAACGGCAATGTAACATAGAAAAGAGAGGGGAAAGGAAAAGAGAAATCCACGAAGACAGAGACGGAAAAGCTGGAAAAGCAGGTTAACAAGTTGAAGCTGTTTGCTGACGTCCCAAAGTCTCGCCTAGCTCGCCCTGGAAATTATGTGCGAAAAATATTTCTCATAGCAGGGAACATTTTTACGAGCGGCAGTGCTGCCAAATGTAATTTACAGTAGCTTAAATGTAGGAATTTAATAGGTTTATTGAATGAGAAATTAAAGAGCTTTGAATATATTTACAATAAATCAGTAATGAACTCAATAATTGAAGGGCAGAGGGAGGAGACTTAATAGAGTATGTTTGAATATCTTAAAAAGGTTAATATTATAATTATAGCAACTAATCACAAAATATAAGTAACAAATGTCTCTAATATTTTTTTATAAAATAAAAGGTAGGAATTTAACTGAAAAATATTGTAAATTAAAATTGTTATTTAGTTTTAAAGTCGAAGTCTTTTTTCAAGATAAGATTTTTTTTTACTTTCCTATAGGATAGTCAGCTGCAAAATTTAAATAAATAAAAAAGGTCTGTTATGGTAAATGTGGCACTTAAAAAAGGTCAAATATTTTTATATAATTATCTAGGGACATAAATTATAAAATAATCATTCTAATTTTTCACCATTGCTTCCTTTGCCCTATCTAAATATGCATTTCTTGGCCATATTTAACATTTAAATATAAAGAAACCAACGAGTTGGCAACACTGCTGCTTAGAAAAAGGAAAATGCTAAGTGGGAGTTGGATGTGACCCTCCATTAAGTGGGCCAAACGTGAGCTTAGGCGGCACTCGAGGAAGCATCAAGCCAGGACGAAATTAGACGAGTTAGCAGTGCCTCCTCTCGCACATTTGCCCACGGTAAACATATCTCCTGAGTGGAAGCTGTTTCCACATTCACTTTCCAGGCCCACTCCGTTGCCGGCTACTCATGTCAAAAGGCCTGCTGGCTAAATGGGCCACTTGCATTGCCGGCGACCGAAAAGACTCATGATGAAAATGCTCACCTTGAGGCTGTGACTCCAACAAAAATGCCACCGAGAAGGCAGGTTGTGCAACGTGCAATTCCACGCAAAAAACTTAAATGCGAATTTGATTTGAAGCAGTAATTAAACGAACAAAAACACAAATCACTGCGCTCGCCATTTCATGGATTTCCATTTCCACTTGTTTTCGAATAATTTATTGCACTTCAGCAAACGGAAATGAAGCCATTTGGGTTGCAATTATTTTTTTAAACTAGATTTTAGATTGTAAAATCGATTTTGTAGAAGCAATTCAATTAAATGGCAAAGTAATTAGGTTTTTGATTACCCCAAATAAGCTTTAATAGTAATTTATCATGATATATTGGTAGAAACAAATTAATTTTCGATTTGACACATGCATTTTTGTGGTTAGTTTGGATTTCACTAATATTATTTAATAGCTAAGTAGTAAATTTATTTGTGGTCACCTTTATTATTAAGGTTGACATTTATTATGTCTAAATTAATTATAAATTAAATTGCAATCCTATTTTAAGATTTAAAGCTAAATATTAAAGAACTTAACCAGAGCCTATTTCATGAATATTTTCAGAAGGGTAAAGACTCTTAAACATGATTTTGGTTTCACTTTCTCCAAATTACTAACACCTTTATTAATACAAACCTATTAAATTTCTTTTACTTATTACCTTCCAAAGTCTTGGCATCCTTAAAAATCCCAGATATATACGCGTGTCACGTGTTTTACTTGGTCAACGTTTTATTTTTATATTTTTTTTTGTTTCTCCTGCCCTTGGCGGAATCAAATGTCAGCGTGGCAGGAGGAGGATTTTCCGGCACTGAACGTGGCCCTGTGGCTGTTGCTGTCGCCGTTGTCGGACACCTCGTGGCTTTGGCCTCGAAGCTCGGGTCTTGGATGTGTCATTAATTGCCTGGCCGCCATTTTGGCTGTGCGGCTATCCGGTGCTGTCCGTTGCCCATGGCCAGTAACCCGTAAATCGTTACCCGTAACCCGCAATCCGCAACCGTATCCGTGCCGCCTGCAGGCCAGACTCTAGTTAAACAAATCAACGCTTTCATGGCCACTAATGCAATCGGGCCGCAATAATTTTAACGTTGAGCGTACTAGCAATTTGTCATTTTCCAATCCATGGGATAGTGGGAGAAACGGCGGCTGGTAGTCAGCTTGAAGCTTTGGCATTTTCATTTCCATTTTTATGCGCTTGTCATCGCCGGAATGGAATGGCGCATGGGCACGGGGTCGGGGTTGTGATGGGATAGGATGGTATGGGTGGGCTTAAGTGCTGCCATTTGCAGCTAGAAGCGCCTTAGTTGCCTTAGTCTCATTTGAGATACTCACAGAGACACACACACACACACGCGGATACGGCCGCTCATGTGTGTTGGTTACAATATATATATGGGTATATGGGTGTGCGGACACACGTTGAGATGCTTTTTAGTTGATGGGATTGCTTTAGTTTCTCCTTGGTTGTTCCTTGCTCCGTCTGCCCTCTGCCTTCTGCCTGCTGCTCAGCACTTAAATGTGCCCAGAAGGTTGCAGATTTCCGCAGATAAATAAATTGTCAAAGACACACATTTTTTTCAGTGGATAGCAGATGAAACTTTACGAAGAAATTAAAAAAAAAACAATATGTTGTAAGTTATTTTACTAAAAACTTTAAGCCTATATCAAAACATTCTTTGCAATACATTAGAAACTTTTTACACATTTTTGTTACTCTTAGTCATCTAAGTAAAGTCCTTAGTAGTTACAAGTCAGCTGCCAGAGGCTGTGTTATCCCAGCACTACTGATGCAAATGAATCACTTCCTCTTTGTGGTGTTCAAGTCAATTGGCATACAATTATGTCCAAGCCGATAAAACACAGAAAATCAATTTAATTTCCCCCAAAAGCAGCAGCAAAAGCACAGCAAAGACACGTCAAGTCAAAGTTATTTTCTGTGGTCGTGTCCTGTCTTTTGGGTTGTGTGGTCAGCCAAGCGTTCAATAGATAACATAGTGACATATATAACACATATAGCACACGAAGCACACACATACATACTAAGCACACACGCACACTCACTTAACATCCATTAAACACTTCATAAAATGGTCATTTCTTGTTTCTTTCGCTTCTGGCTCTTCCGTTGTCTCTCTGCCCGTTTTTGTTTCGTTTATTTTGTCATTTTATTGCGGCATACTTTCAGGCGTTCTTGCCCTTTTAGTGTGCGGTTGGGTCTGCGACCCTTCTCCGCACTCAATCACTCGGTTTTTGGTGGGAAATTTTCGGTAGTTGGGCCGCTCAACATCAGTCAATAAATCGATTTCGCCTGTATTATTTATAATGACTGTGGCACGCAGTTAGTTAGTTAGCGGCCAAGAAGCGAAAACCCCTTTGGGAGTCCCCTCCATCGTCCCAAACCATCTGCCAGCGTTGTCTATCGTTTCAATCAGTGTTTTTTTGTATTTTCGTGGTGCCTTGTTTGCCGCTGCTCGTTAATTGTTTTGCTTTGACTGATTACTTTTATTGATTGCGACTTCGGTGGAAAGAAAGCACGAACAAATCACGAAAATAAAAACAATCGAAACATCTACGCAGTTAATGTGGGCCTTAGTATGGATAGTAGAGAAGTTAAATGAATTAATTTTAAAATGGTTTAAGTCTTCTTTAAAAGGGAGAATATATAATTGGTGCATTAAGAATTATTTTAAATAACTAACTATCTATCATAAACTGTGCTTAAATATTTATTTAAATTATTACCATTAATATGTGTTTTTTTATACCTGCTATAATTAGTAATTAAAATTAAAAAAAAGTAATTTACTGCCAAAAAGAATTATTTATAAGAAACTTCATAACCCCTTACCTAATTCATTTCATGAATTCGTGCTGGAAAGATTCAAGATTGGGGTCTTGTTATTTAAAAATTATATATTAATACGATTTTAATTAAATTTAAAACAATCCGAAATCGTTAAAAACTTGTATATCAGCTACAAAGCTTAATTCATGTGAATTCAGTTATTTTTTTTTTAAATTATAACTTTTTTGCCAACATTTTGTATTTTTAACGAACATTTAACGAAGTTTGTTAGCTTCCTTTCTGGTTTTTAAATCATCACTTTGACTTCGCTTTTAGTATAATCAAATATGTAATAATTTATAAATACTTCTGCCTATTAAATAATCTAAAGCCAAGCTATTTTAAATATCTCTTTAATTTGTTAAAACTGCCTTTTGCATTTCTTTATCGTTTGCCACTTTTAAATTAGCACATAGAAATATATACAAAATAATAAATATAAAAATAATTGCTATCTGGATTGTGACATGTACATATTTTTTTTTTGCTCTGTTTGTTTTTTTCGGCTGGCAGACAACGAAATAAATTGACTTGTCCTAATAGGTTTCACAATTTATTCAATATTTCTCATACGCACGCATGTTTTTCTGTTTATCTTCACCTTTGGCAGCCATTTGGCTTGGCAAATTGTATTCTATTTTATCCGTAAATATTTGCCAGAACGGCCAGAGCTGCGTTGTGTTTCTATCCGTTTCAAATCGTTTCAACTCGGTGAAAACTCAATTAGAGTTTGTTGTGATTCCATTTTGGAAGCCAGGCTAAAAATTCGTCTATAACAAATTTGATCCTTCCTTTCGGTTCGCTGGTGCTGGGGGCCCTTTGGTGTTGGCTTTTCGATTTCAAGGCTCTTGACGCTCTTTGTGGAGCACTTTCCCAGTTTTGTTTGGTAATGGGAAAAGTTTGGCATTTCTTTTTCGGCAGCTCTGCTGCTCTACTTGTCGGCTCATAAGTTGTTTGGCCATAGTTCGGTTTTCGAGCGTGTGAAATTTCGGTAATTGGCTAACAGGAGAGATTGAGTTGCGGCTCTCTAGGACCTGTTGTCGATAATGTGTAGACAATTGGCCAGGAATTTAAATGGCCCTTCTGGATCCGCATTCTGGATCCTTTCTGCTGTCCAGGGAGAGAGTCATGCATTATGTATGACATGATTGGCGTATTTGCGGCGGCATCAAATGGGATTACGGCCTTGAACTTTTTGCACCCCACCGCCCTTCTTCATCCCCACCCACACATATGGCCACCGTATATTGCCTTCACTGTGCTTGTCATTGATTTATTGGCTTTCAGCCCTCAGTCTCTGTCTCGGTCTGTCCCGTCCTCCAAGCCCAAGCCCAAGACCAAGACCAAGTCCAAGTCATGTGTGTGTGTACGTAAGTGCGGGGGCAGAAATTTCATTTAAACTTGTTCTTGGTATATTACTTTTATCTAACGGCTCCCGCTCCGCACATTGTTTTAAAAGCCCGAGACAAGTTGTAGGCCGCAAACGCCTACTTTTGCATAATTAAACAGAGGCAAGACAGGTGCGAATGGGAGCCAAAAAACCAGCGGAGGCGGCGGCGGCAGCAAAACTTTTCTGCCATGACACACTTTCCGTTACGACACTAAGCGCCTTTTGGTCCTTTAATTATGCAGTTGACAGGCCAAAGCCCACACTGTTCCTGGGAGGCTCCATACTCCTCCACACTCCCCCCATTAATGCCCAGCAAATTGCCAGCGATTGACATAATTTATGTCAAACACAAATCGGGTCCTCTCCGTGTGTCCTTGTCCCATCTCTCCCGAGGGATCAATAAAAATGCCCAACAGGGATGAAATACTAGACCTGACAGCCAAATGGACAAGGCCAAAATCCCAATTCCCCTTAACACGAAGCAGACAAAAAAAAAAAAAAATGAAAGAAAACAAAAGGATTTTCGGCGACCCCACGCAATGTCCAATCATCTATGTAAAGTTCCCCCAAAATGCATTGGGCAGGAGATTAGGCGCCAGTGTCCTTTGGGCCACTCGTTTCAGCATTGATCGATCTGCTGTAAAAAGGAAGAAGAATACATTTACAAATATATAAAATGCTTGTGTCAAGTGCTGACAATCAATTTAGCTTTGATTTCACCAACCGAACGAATGAGTTTGTTCATCAATTTGGTTTGATTTGAGTGAAGCAAATAGAAAAATCGCTGCCGTTGTCACAGATGAAATACAACTGCAGATATTGAGTGGAAATATTCGGCGACATTTTTATCAAATCAAAAAATTCATACTCATTCACGTTTACATCACAAAAATGTGAAGGAAATTTGATTGATTTGTTGGCAATTTTAAGCAGAAGAACCAGCTTTTTACTAAGAAAAAAAATACATTAAGTTCAGGCTATATAAACCTTTAGATATTATCTGTAAATATTTCAACCATTTTATCAACTAAATTTTAGTTTAAATTATAAATATCCACTTATAGAGATATATTGTACTTTGTAATTATTTATATTTCCATTTATTTAATTCTTTGATATTATGGTACTTTAAATAAATACAAATGTAACCTCACAAATAGCATAATATTTTAACATTTAAATAAGGTCTTTATTATTATATTATTATAATATTTATTTTTTGTACACAAAAATAAAGTTTAAATTATGAATTTGATAATATAACATATTACTCTGGGCTTTTAAAAATTATTAAAAATGATTGCAATGTGCCTTATTATAAAACTCGCGTGGTAGTAAATTCCAAAGAGGACTATATTACCTTAGTTCTTAATACCCTTGCTAGTCTTTAAGCAAAAGACTACAAATTCAGGAATTACCCCTCTCCCAGAATCCAAAATTTCCACTTTACAATTCGTAAATCATTTTTCATCACTTTAAATGAATGATTACTTCTTTTGTTTGCCTTTAAATGTTGCAATTGAACAAATTTTTTGGGTTTTCAATTTCGAACAATGCTGGAAAGCGAAAAGCGATGGACGAATTCCGATAAGATCACATTTCATTGTCCTGGCGAGTCGTCCTGGCCGTATTTCATGCGCGGCGACACCAAATGAAATGAATGAAGCAGGCACCGTCGAGCCGACGTCATCGTCCATCACCCATCAGCGTCCGTTCGTTCCATCACTCCACATCAAATCCCGTCACTATACAGTAGTCCACCTCCTCGCCCTCGTCCTTCGTGCCGCATCCTGTCGCTTAAAGCAATGAACTTTAAGTAATTTGCTTTTACTGCCTGACAAGTGACGAGTAAAACAAAATGCGGCGTTTACTCTCCTATTTTTTATTTCCAGCTGCAGGACGCAGCTCTTCTTGTCCTTGTCCCTCCTCCTGGCTGATGTGAGGGGCGGTGGCATGTTATCAAAATCAATTTTCGGGGTCCAAGCATTAAGGGGCGGGCGGGAGACGGCCAGCTCGGTTTGTCGCCTATTTTGGTGCTCTATTTTTGAGTCTGCAACTTGCCACGGCCAACTGACTGCTGTGCTGTGCTGTGCTCTGCCATTTTATTGTGCAATGTTCCGGAAGGCTGCTTTGTTTCAGCAAAATGCGCTATAAACAAGAGCAGCGTATAAAAAGTGTTTTCACCATTTACTAGATACATATCTCGGCGAACCCTCTTACTTACATACAATGTTTGTCAGATGATTGAGTTGGCCCAGCTGCAATTTATGCTCCGGCTCCTGCTTCAGCTCCTCCTGCCCTTGATTGCCTGGCTAAGGGCTTTGGCTACTTTTCAAGCTTTGCCGACTGGAGCTGCTGGGCTGTAAGTGCTGGATTAGCTTGGGATCTGCTTGGAAATGAAGGGGTCTCTGCTGGCTGAAATAGATGGTCAAAAGAGATGATATGCTTAGATGTAAGCCACCACAGAGATTGGTTGGTCTTTGGACAAAGTATGGCTAGGGGAATACAAACGAAAAAGCTCTTAAAATAATGCAATGCTTTACTTTACACTTAATTTAAAGTTATTTTTAAATCATAATTATTTTCAACTTGCTCTACCCACAAGTATTTCACTTCTCTAATTTACCAAGCTAATATTAAATAAAAGTATTTCTATAAATAGCACTGGACGTTGCCTTTTTAAAATGATGTCCTTCTTTTCTCCCCTCTGTTATCTGCTCCTGTTTACCTTTACCTGATTAAATGACCGCAAAAAATAAGAGCTTATCAGGGAAATTCCTCGTCACATTTTCCTCTCTCCTTTGGCCCCTTGTCTGTCCTTATTCCTCTTCCAATTTAAGCAAACTGTCAGGTGAAGAAGCGACACAGACGCAGGACCTCGCATTAGAGATTGTTTTCCGTAAGCTGCTTATTACAGCTCAAAAAATTCGCCTGGCCTGAAATCTTGAAAAGTCGCAAAATTGTCAAATATTTGTAGAAAAATAAATTAAATAGAATTTTGCCTTCCCTTACCAACCCAACCTTTTGTTGTTGCGATGGCCCAGAATGCTCAATAGAATTTCACTTATGTAGGTATAGTACAAATATATATGTATATGAAAAGGTATAAAAACCGGCAACGTCCGAGGCGAGCTCGTAACATTGTTTTAGAATAGCGAACGCCTTTCTTATTTGGGTCGAAAAGCACTCAGACAGGGGCCCCGGAGTGGTGGAGTGACTCCAAGAGGTGCCCTCTTCGCCGCCAAAGGAATGCCACGTCCACACATCCACAGTGGGTTGTAAGAGAGAGAGGGGGTGTGCGTGGCTGTGTGTGTTAGCCAGGTGACAGAGTAAGCGCCTTAAGCTGCCTGAGAGAGCACACACACTCAGACAGAGAGACCCCCGAGAAGAAGAGCAGTTGTTACATGAATGGGAGAAAAGAAACCCACAAATACACGCGTATCCATCCATACACCATAGAAGCAGACATTATGTAAGTGAGTGCATGTGTGCACTTGGAGAAATATAATATGATTAATTGAAAGAGAACTAGCAAAAATCACTACCTAACTAATGAAACTAATTGAAATATGTTTAATATTAAGGATTTAATTTACTTACAATCACTATGCTATGCTATGCCATATTTTTGTTTTTTTTTTTACCCAGACAAGGCAAAGTTCCTTTTTTTTTGCTGGCCTTTGTTTAATTTTATTATGTCTCCATTTATGTATTAACTCTTCCTCGCAGTGTATCCGTTCTCCCGCATACATTGTACTCTAGTTCCGATCTCTGGCCATCTTCTGCACTCTTGACATCCTTGGCCGCAGTAACCTAAATTTAAAACTTTTCCTCATACCATATGTATATGTGAGTCGAAAAGTTTCCACTAAATTAAATTTTCGGTGGGCTCAAGTGAATAGGGGACGGGGCAAAGTGAGTATTCCGGCCCTGCTTTTCCCAGCTTCTGTAGTTAATTTCCACTTCCGAGGCAGATTGTCTGGCAAATTGAGTAATTTAAATAAAGCGCTGCACAAATGCGCCCGGACAGCCTCCACTCGCCGGTATTCCCTTAACAATGTGCTGGCCATGTTAGAGGCACGTCAACAGCCGATGCAGCAGGATCAGCAGCAGCTGCAACTGTATCAGATACACAGATACATTCCAGGGGATAGCAGATGGGAGATGGCAGATAGCAGGACACTGCACACAGCAGCGCACTTGTGCTGACGTTTGGTTATTTGATACAATTTGCCATCCGGACGGACGCTGCTCAATTTTCGGGGCAGTCAACTGTGCAACGTGTCGTTGGCAAGCCGCAGAGCCAGAGTCAGAGCCAAAGCCAGACACAGCGAGGAAAACAATTTCCAAATGCATATCTGCAGCTATCCGTGTAGCCTGCATCTGAAAGTCTCTCTCTTGCGGTTGCAATAAATTTGCATATCTCCGGATCACGATACAGTAACAGCCACTGCTGCAGTTAACATCAACATCGAGGAGAGCTCAACGTACGTCCGTACAAATTGTAAAGTTTATATGTACAAAAATAGCTAAATAATAAAAAAGCCTGCGAAAAGAACAAGTAAATTTTCGCTCGGGCCGCCTTCTCAAGGAGGCCTCATCAAATTTTCATGCGTTGGGAAAATTGTTACTTCACCCCCGCTTGGATTCCAGAATTTTGCATTTTTATTTTTGTTTATTGCCTTGCCGTGTCCGTTTATGCGCATAATTTATGCATAAATTTCAATTACCTTGAGCTCCAAAGTATGCCACGCAAATTTACGCAGCTTGGGACTCGCTTTAATTCACTTACTCTTGAGGGGGCGCAGGAAGCACCAAAATATTGTCATAGTCATGCTTGAAATAAGCAGTCCACCAGGGGAAACCCTCTGCCAATACTTGCTTGATTTATAATCTGTGGTTATTTGTAGGGAAGGAAACAGGAGACGTTCTACGATTTAGCACCATGAAATTTCTACGACATAAGAAATTGGGAAAGCATACTTTCTACTTCCATAAACATGATCTATTTATCGCAAATTAATCCCTTACTCTCTCCTATATTTGTATCAATATGCTCATGTGCCTTAAATCGCTTAAAAATTACTTTTCCGTCCGTTACATAACCAAAACCAAAAATTACCACATTTTAAGCGAGTTTTAATCTTTTAATGGATTTAAAAAAGCAATTGCCGTTTTATTTCAATTATTTTGGTTTTAATAACAATTATGGTTATTCTTATCGTGTGATCCATTAAATTTAATGCCCCACCATAATGCTTCACCATCCTAAAAATAAAATTCGTATCCACGGATGGCCCCAAGTCAAATTTTTGGAACTTCGCATATTTGCACTCCTCTCCTCAGCCTCCGCCTACGATGACCCACCAGTCATGTCCATATCTCTGGGTGAGAAAAACAAAATGAAGATAAAATTGAATGAAATTTGAAATTCAAAGCACGTAAAATGTGCCACGCGTCGTTGCTGGCACGCAGATACGCGTATGTCTGTAATTTATATGGGCAAATATTTGCGTGCCCCAATCGCGCGATGGCCGGATGGGGTGCCTCGCAAACAGCTGCAGTTTGCCAGGAGCCAGGAACCCTTGACTCATTACAACTTCATTAAAATGTCGGGTCCCGGGTCCCAGTCCGTGTGAAAAATGTTGCACACTCGGCGAAATTTTCACCCTCTAGGGAGATAGGACTCTCTTTATTTGATTCACACGCTTATACGGGCCAGGACTTAATCGAATTGCAGGACCTGCGAATAACTGTGCGTGTTTCTGTGTGCAACTAGGCAGCAGCTGCAGCTTAACGCAATCATTAAAATTTAATTGATGACCAGAAGCATTGGTATGACAAAGTTAATGGAAATCCAACCGAAAGGAGGCGTGGAAAATATGCAAAGTGACACAGCGAAAGCAAAATCCGCCGCTAATTCTGGATAATTAATTTTGTTTGGTTGTACACCTAGAGAAATTGTGAAAATAAATAGATTAAATGTTAAATTATATATACAAAAAAAATTAATATTAAAAGGAATATCTAAGAGACTAGATAAGACAACAGAACAGAAGCAAAGATACAATATCTGCCTCTAGAATAATTCCAAATATTCTTTGAAGGTCCTTAATAAAATATTTTTAATTATTTTCCAAAATAAAGGAAATAAAAATATTTTATTCCATCTAGTTCAAGTCCGATTTAAGTTCGATTTTCTCCCTATTCAGTTCATCTGCTGCTTGCCCCACTCGCATTGGCATTAATGAATTTTCGTAGCCCGTAATTAGATTGTGCTAAGGCGAAAATGGCCAAGAAAACGAAGCTGACAGCGGACAGGGCGAAAAAGTTGGGCTAAAAATAAAAATTCACACACAAATAGATAGGTCTGGGTCGCTGGCATTATGCAAACGCTGCAAAAGCCAAGGCGATTACCAAGTGAAGGAGGAGGAGAAGCCAGAGCCAGGACTCTCCTGCTTCGAAGTGCGTTAATGAGTGTCATTACCACGCCGGCCAGCAACAACTTTTGGCCTGACCTCAGCAGGGCTTCCATCTGTCCGCCCACTCCTGCTCTCATTAGCCAGCTCAGCTTGTTCGCCAAGATATCTTTGTCAGAGTTGGCCAAGAGCCATTAAGCACACGACCTGGCAGACAGATTCAAAGGCCACATATGTGGCCAGGATGGGCTGTCATAAATCCGGCTATGGCTGGACAGCATCAATCCATCAGTGGCCACTCGAGTCACACTTCATCTATATATAAATATACGAATATATATCACGGGGAGAATGCTAATGACTAATGGGTGACAATCAGGGCCAAGTTAAGGTCCTTTGGCCATAAGCTCATTGAGCCGTAACATAATATTTATAAGCTGCAAATGTTATGGCAAAATATGCAAGTCAAGTGTGTGAGAGAGCTGTGCGAAAGCACTTCAAGTTGGGCCAGGACCTGCCCAGTAGCCAAGGAATCGGCTTAAACTGGCCCGGGGGCCAGTTGGGAGTGTCGTAAATATAAACAGGCCCATCACTTGAGCAGTTCCCTCTTCCAGACACTCAATCTCCATCGGAATCTCAGTTTCTGTTTGCGTTTGGTCTAAGCTTTTAGTTCCCCATAATTTGATATTCATGCGTGTCGTGTGTCATCGATGCCAATCCTGTTTATGCTGCGTTTAAATCCCAGCTTTGCTCTCCTAATCGAGTTCTTATTTTTTTTCTTGCAGGCGACGGGAAAAGGCTAAGGAAAAAAGGTAAGTCCCGACCATCTGATGTCTATTGTGATCGAAAGGAGGTCCCTTGTGGGATCAACAAGCCAGCGGACCAAGGCAGATAAACCATTTGCATATTTAACCCGCCTAACGAATGTTTCTGTTTTTGCCAACCCGACAAGGGCGTGCATAAATATATATATAAACTGGCATCATTTTTCAACGTCAATCTGCATTTGGCATATGGCTATGAGATCGGAGCTTAAATAATTTATTCCTCGAAACTGTGAGTTTAAATTATGCTACATGAACCTTGCAAAGGAATCATTTTGATATTATTTAAAAATGTATTGGAAAAATCTATCGTAATAAAAATGTAAATTTTACTCTAAGGTTACAAACTACTTTATGGCTTGACCTTGCATTCAATAACCTGAACTTGAGCCTGTCGTGTGTCTATTTTTACTCATTAATTTATTTATAGTTTGCCGATAGCGGGACTCTTGTAATAGAAGAGACTTTGCCACATAAATAGAAATATTTTGTTTTTTTATTGCGTGCATAGAAAATCGATGCCTAAGGGGGTAGGGGTATGGAAATGTACAGGATACACCCCCACAACATCCTGACTGTGTACACAGAAATGTAGGCAATCATATTTGCTGCTGACCGCATATCTTGTGAGCCCCGTTGCTGTGTGTTTGCGATTGATAATTAAAAAAGAATATCGTAAATTAACATTGCCTTTGCATGTGATTAATTGTTCCCCGTTGTGTCAAAATTTACTTAGACCCCACCTGGGAGCAGTCAATTATGATTTATGGGCCCCGGCAGGTGATGAGATTTACCCACCCAAAAGCGATTTCCGTTTCGGCAAACACACGCATCGGCAAATTGATTCGGAAATCATAATTAACAAAGACCGGTGTGTCGGGTGGAACAAAAGTGCAACAATGCCTGCCAATCCATTATTTGCACAATCATTTCCCTTTAAGCCCAACATCAGAAGGTTTTAATTGTTTGTTGTGGCAGTTGGTAGCCTTTTGGCACTATTATTGGCTGTCACAATTGACAGCTTTATCGACGCATATTTGTGTGAATTTCCTGTGAATTTTATTTTATTAATTACAATTACACAGACGGAAGAGAAAGTTAAAATAATTATTAATTGTTGTTTGTTGAATTTTAATTGTATAACAAATGGTATTTTAAGTCTGGTTGATTTTAATTGGTATCACTTGCATGGTTTCAATTTAATTAATTATTGCAATAGCTTTATGAAAGTTACCTGAATACAACATTTACAGTGATTTAAATAAAAATGTGGGATTCGACTGCAAAACGAAATAAAAAACTTGCTTTACATTGCTTGTACATTACATAGGTTATAAGTGTATTATAATTAAATCAGAAGCAGAAATGTGTTGTAATCCTGTATTTGGTGTATTATAAACTTTTATATTTCAAATTCTAATCTTGGCCAAAACCTTAACTCTTAAATAAATACAAAAATCAAAGAGTATCTGAAACCAAATTGATGTACATAAAAACGTAGTAACCGAACTTTTAGTTAGCTTTGGTTTAATTACAAATATGCCGCCCAAGGCTTATAGCTAAGGGCTGTTATACCGTAAAAGCTCTTGGGCTGAGGCATCCATTTCCCTGGCACATTAAACTACAGATTGCGCCCTCAGCTCGGTGCTTCTACTCTCTGGCAAATGATTAAAGCTGACGCATTAAATGAAATAATTATTTCTGCATTAAACTCCAGTGCCTGACGGCTTAACGACACAATTCTCTGTTTAAAGCTGACATAAAGAAATGGTTGAAGGGATGAAAGAAGGCGAAAGCCACTTTGCTGGGCGTGGCCATAAAATGAAACCGACAGTCGTGGAAAAACAAGAAACGACGTCGACTTTTGGTTTTCCAAGGGTATCCGGGATTCCCCTTCTTCCCGCCTCCTGCCCCCTGCAACCGCCGCTGGCTGGTGTTAATTTTCCGCGGCAACAGCTCAGCGCAAGAGCTAAATAAGTTATGTCATTTTGGGGCGCATTTCATTTTACTCGGTTGCCATAGAAATTTAATAAAGCAGCGTCGAGAATTATTGGCATATTTAAGGGGCCAAGGAAGCCCTGTATAAACATGAAAGCCGGCGGCGGGAGCTGGAGTGCCAGTGCCAAGGATCATGGCTCCAGTTCAAGTTCTCTAGCCGGATTGCAGCTCATGTGGGAGCTCCTGAAGAGCACAGCAGCGAGCGGTTAATAAAATGAGGCGACCGAGAACTCCTAAGTGTCCTAAATTATGCACATCGCCTCAGCTGGAAACTTAAGGCAAAGTCGGTGTTTTTCTTTCTCCTGACCCGTGAGTAAGTCCCCTGCACTTTCCCGCCTGCATTAGCAATGGAAATGCGCACAAATTGAATTGATGAATGGGAAGTATCATCATTCACTCGGCACGGGGTAGCGCTAACTTCATTTAAATATCCAGGTTGAAACCTCTCTGACTGCGAGTCCTGCTGCTTTATGGGATTGCGTTGCCATTTTATCACAGAGTGAAGAAAAACTGGCTTTTCATTTGCCTATCCACTTTCATCCTGTGGCTCGTTGAATTATTTTTAAAATGTAATTTGTTAGTATTTTTTATTAATCTTCTTGTTTTTAACAGGGGTATGTTTGTCATAAGAATTTCTAACAGTGTTTGGTTTTTATTGTAAAATTATTAGTACTTCAAAACAGCTTAATTATAAGTTTATATAACAAATTTCCTTAGAAATAAATTAGATATTTCATTTCAAAATCAAATTAAAACAAAATTCGCACATGTAATTACATATTTTTACAACAAACTGTAAAGTTAATTAATAAAAGTAATGCTCTAAAAGTGTTCTTGAGTTGTTTAATATTAAGCCTATTTATTTTCCAAAGCTCTTGGCAAAGCAAATACCTCAAAGCAGAGTCCCATTGTTCACTTAGCCCAATGCCAATTGCTTGTCCTTAGCCTGGACAAATATATTTTAATTGCATCGATTGCAAACTGACTTGCGCCCTAAGGCATTCGCAAACAAACCTATTTGTGCAGAAGGGGTTAGTGGGAAATTGCTGAGGAATATCAAGGGGAAAATCTCAGGCTGCTCTAGTTGCCTTGTCCAAGTCCGAAATCCATTAGCCATGCCGATTGTTTATAGGGACCTTGGCGAACTCCATAAATAGAAACTATGTTCGTTTGCTGGGTCAACTACCAGGACTTGACTGTGGGAATGCGGGAGGAGATAACGCACAACGGACAACAGATGTTAATGCTTCAGTAGGCAAAGTGCGTTTTGCTGTTGGCCTTTTGTGTGCTATTTGACCAGGTTTCTCCCGTTGCTCTCCCTCCCCCTACCGCTTCTGGCCTGCCTGTAAAAGCCTGTGGTCAGCGGTGGCGTATACGCAATGTGGCCGCAAAATTGTATGGCTTGCCTGGTTTTTATGGCACAGGACTAGCCAGAGGTGGAGTTGATGTGCCGCCGCTAAGGGCATTATATTGAATTATGTTATAAATATGAAATATATTTGGGCATTCCCCGGCAATACGTGTGAGCATGTTCACGCTCCTCCTCGGTTCCTCGGGTCCTCCGGCTCGTGGCCGCATGAAAAGTGCTGTCAATGGCATTTGCCCGGGCTTTTATGGTATTTTATGTGATGTTCGTGGCACGGAAAAAGGGAATCCTTGTTGCATAATTAAGGCATTATCATATTGAGACCCCCTCCTGACCCCCTGTCACTGGCGGCCGTCCGGCTGACAGCCATTAAAGCGATGCGCACGTTCATGAATATTGAAAATTTGTCCTGGACGAAATATTCAGGCATTGACTGGCACAAATTTTAATTATCAGTTAATAAGCAACGCAATTAACAACTGTGTAATTGAGTGCTTTCATCTGTTCCTCATTCAATAATTAAACATAATTCGTGGGTATTTGCGAAATAAATATGAGATGTTAAAGGTTTCTATTTAAATATAATTACAGTAAAATAAATGTATATTTTTATTCGCAGGTAAACAAAAGTGTTTTTATATATATTTAAAGTTAAAAAAGATTTATTTCCAGTTTATGCCTAATTCTGTTCCTGGTTTAATGAGAACTCAGAGCTCGTAAAATTAAGCCCTTTTCCCCCTCGTTACTACTAATGAGCATTATAGCTCCCCTAGTTATAGTTTCTGCCGATTTTAATATAGAAATTGCAGCATTTGCACTGTTAACCCCCCATGAACCCTGTGTGGCGGGTAAGCCTTGTTATCCCTTTTACGAACGATAAATCCTCTTATGCATGTAAATTAGTTATCATGGAAATTTTCAAATAAAAGTCAACCCCGCCCTCGACTGGTTTCTGGTTCCTGGCTGATATTGGTTCCTGGAAATGCTCAGCAATTTGCGGTTTCGCTGTAAATGGGAAAAATGGCAATAATAAAAGGCCATCAGCAGCAGGAGCAGGAGCGTGCACGCAAGAAATCTATAAAAGCAATTGGTTGTACAACATTATCGTTGCATAATTTCCGCTAATTTGTGCGTCCAATAACCCAAAAGGGCGACAAATGTGGGCCACGCGGAATGCAGTCAGCGCGTGTGTCCTTGGGGGACGGGGCTGTTGGCTGGGCGGAAAGTGGGCGGTGGCAAAAGGGATGACTTCCCTGGAACGGCGCCAGCTGTGCGGGTCATTTGCTGGCTAATGCTGACCCGGCCCCTTCATCCTTCTCGGAGCGTCGCCCTTTACATAATGAGCGCACACAATAAGTGACTCATAAATGTTGTATTAATTTTGTTCCGCCATGGCTTGGATTTCGAATCATGAACGGGGGGAGTTGTGGGAATACATAACACATCCGGACGGGGGACTTGTTACTTGTCGCATTAATCAGCTCGCATAACAATAATGCCAACAATTACGGCGAATCAATATTTGGATTGCATTGTATTACATCGAAATCCCCGAGTGAATTTTCAGGGCGCACTCGACCGGGTCTCGAGGTTGATACAAGTGGACACTCGAGAAACGAGACCGGAGAATCCAAGTCTACACGTTTTTCATGGCAGCCTCGACAACATTTTATGCCTGACCATGCTTTAGTTTTATTGATTTATTTCTTTTGCCTTGCCTCAAATGCACATTACAAGTGCCTGTTGCGGTCCACCTTTTTTCCGCTCTTCTATTTCGGGGAAAACTATTTTGATGTATATGCCAGCCAAGAAAAAAATTATGCAAAGGGAAAATATTCTGAACAACTTTTTTGGCTTGAGTTCTGAAGATAACTTCACAAGCCGCAAGGGGGAATAAAATATTCTCCAAGGAATAATTTTAAAACAGGATTTTGTGTTTACAGAGACTTGGAAAAACAAGAACTTAATGAACAATAAATTAAATATAATTTAGTGAATATATTTCTTAATTGAGTAACTTGAGTTGGATACTAATATTTATTTATTCAGACCTAAATGTAGGTATGCAAAAATATTCATAAATTTTAGGTTTAGACATATCGCAATTATGAGTTTGCTAGATGCATCTTTAATTTTTAAGCTCACTAAAATCTCTTTACTTATTTATGAGCTAATAAATTAAAGATGCTGTTGGGAAAAACTATTATTTACTATGCTTTTTTCTATATACCGTGCCATAGTGCAATATGTTGCTATGTTGCATGTTGTCTGCTCGCATTATTTTTGGATGCCTCAAGCTCTGGCTTGGCAATTTGTCTTGCACATTTTTCGTGTTTTTCATTTTTCATTTTGTTGTTGTCAGTTTTTTTCCACGCTTTTCGGATTGTTTTGTTTTCGCGTTTTTTCAGAGCTCTAATTGCTGCGGCTGTCGCTGTGGGGGCTGCTGCTCTTGCCCTCGTCCCCATTGTGGCAAATTATAAAAACACGACGAGCAGCAGCGGCAGCGGCAGTTACTAAGGGCAGTAACAACAACAAAAGTAATAACAACAATTGTCCCGTCGTCCTTGGCTGACCTTGCGCTGAGCAGGACCTGCGTGAAATCCTCATTATGCGCTGCCATGTGGGCGGCGCTGGGCGGAAACCGACGAGTTGCGCTTGCATTTTAATGGTTGCAATCAAAATTTCAATGCATTGTGCTATGGGAAGAAGCTCGCGGAAAAGTGGTGGATAAAGAAAAACGGGCGAAGGCGGAGAGGCGGTAATAATAACAAGCAGCTGAAAAACTTAATGCCTCGAGTCTGGCCTATGCTGCGTATACTTAACCTTCTAATTGGAAAGTTTACCGAAAATGATGGCCCGCCCCTAAAAAAGAATTGTTGCAAGCTTCACTTTTACGGCGGCAACAATGAAAAAGTTCGCCAAAGCTGTAATTAGACCACGCCCCTCAAATGGGAGGCTAAGGAGAACCGAAAAAAAAAATAAGAAAAGAAATGAAAATGACCGGAACTCCACCGCCACATTCCGCATCCGCCCCGTGGGCGTGAGCGAAATGATGAGACAAATGAATGAGCGTTTAATAGTAAAGGCAAATAAAAGCCGAGCAGCAAGTCAAGTCGAGGACCAAGAGCAGTTTAATTTCATCAGGAGACGATGTCCTGGCTCTGTGCTGCTGTAAGCAGCACATCAGCAAATGCCTGATGATAAAATAAAATGCCAAATGTGCTCACATTATTCAAATGTCATGATAGTCTAGTGGCATGCCCCAAGGAGGAGTGGAGTCGAGTGGCGGGGAGGCAGACGGCGCAGCTTGAGACCGAGAAGGACTCGACTTGACTTGTGGCCAACATGCGGGACTTGATACCCTGCTAGATATATAGCCACAGTCAGCCACAATATTTAACAGAAGAGGGGAAGGCGGCGGTCTTTCAAATTTCAACTATTGTTTAATTTGCCGTGAAATTTGCAATTTAAACGAATTGTTGAAGCGAGAGCATATTGTTGAGAGATCCAGACTACAAAATATTAAATTGGCAATTGAAAAAGCACTTGAAGGATATACGATAGCTAATTTTTGGCTTGGGTCTAAGAAGAAAGTATTAAAATGTAAATTTCTACATTTAGCTAAGAGTTCTCTTAGCTGTCTCCTAAATATCTTACGAATCCTTGCATATTCACTACTACTACTATCTTCACTGCACTGACACCACTTGATAGCTAGCTTAAACTTTTATTTCATCATGAAATAATCATTTCTAAGAGATTTCTCCCAACTTCAATTTATATTTAAAGCTTCAAAGACCGCAAGCATAGTTTAATGTTTTCCTTGTGGTATGCTTATATTTCTTGTACATCATTAAAAATGCATTTAGTATAAATATTCAAGGCCAGACACTTAATTAGAGCAGAGAATATTCCCCTGAAAATATTCTCCCTGATAACTTTTTCAATTAGAGTTGTGCATATCTTGGCAGGCTCATTATTTTCCCGAAAATATATCCATCTGCATATAAATGTACAGGCATTTTCGCTTCGTGTTGGCGGCAGCTGCTCAAATCTGCTTTATGCGACCGCCCCCAATAAATGTTTTTATTCGAGCATTTTCGGCATTTGTTGGGCGGTTCAAAGGTGGTAAGTGCGACAGAAGAACAACGAGGATTGGGTCAAATCCTTTATGGCAAAGCTGGGGAAGACAGCGCTCATTCCAGGAATGTCTGCGCGCAGAGCATTTGTTTTGTCTTTTACATGCGGAGTGCAGACGTCGTGTGACAAGGCATAAATAACTAAACACCTGCAGAATGTTGGGGGCGACAAGGACGACTCCTTAAGTTTTTCTGCTCCCCTTGGTATATGGCTTTCCCAGGCTGTCCTCGCTCGTTGTGTCGTGTCTGCATTGGCGTTATAAATTACCCACGACTCGTTCGTCGTCTGCCCTTACACAAGGCATTTGTCAATATATCCTTGCTGTCACAGGACTAACCAAAACGATGCCGTCAGATTTTTACCCGCCAAATATTTTCATGACGAACCTGAGTTCCGTTTTGCTTTGCGGCGCCACCCAGTGGCAGGCGCAGGAAAAATTGCTAAGCTTTTGGTGGTGAAAAGCTTTGGGAGTTTAAGAGACTACAAGAGCAACTGCCAGAGTCCTGCCATCAGCTGTTGGCGAAGATAAGCCGAAAAACAGGCAGAGTTAATCAATAGGAAAATCGACTATCAAGGCTATTTTTGTTGATAAGAAATATGTAAAAAAAGAGAATATTTGAACGAACTTAATCTACAGAGTTGGATTATATAAATTCAAGGCCGAAGCCAGGTGTTGCTTTAAATAAAAGGAAATGTGAATGGAATGGCGGTTCTGTATAAATTTGATATAAGTAAACATAATAACTTATTTCAAAATAGTATTAAATACTTAAAAATATCTATACTCTTGAATGTACAAATGATCAATAAAAAAATGACTTATAAAACGAAAATTAGTTATTATCCTAAAATAAGTGTTACAAACACTACAAGAAGTTAATGAAAATATCTTAGGTTGCCAAACCTTTTAATATATTTTTAGATTGGACACTCTGATACATAAATCTATCCCAAGGCTTAACTTAAGTTGATTCGCGAACAAAAAATCAAGACAGCTTTTATCAATATAAAGAAAAGCAAAACTTACCAAAAACTCAAGTACATTTTTAAAATTATTATAAATGATAAGGTATGCTTTGATTTAAATAAGGGTCAACTGTCTATAACCCCTGACTTTGTCCACTTCAAAAAACTTTATGAAAGCCGTAATGTAAAGTTAAATAAAATGGGAATTAGTATAAAAAGTTAATATAAAAAGTATTTATAGTTCTCTTTAAGAAAGTATCTTCATATTCTCCATATTAACTGCTAGCCAGTTAGTTTTCTGGCCAGGACTCTCTTCCCTCCTGCATTTCCTCTCTTTGGTGCCACCCAAAGCTCTCATCAACGCTGATTGCCGCTCTTGCCGGAGAGCTTCCGCTCTTGATACGCGCTCTTTGCCACCGAGTGGGGCAGCCAGCTGAAGGCCAGGACATGATTTGCAGCTCGTCAGTTGATTGGCAACACGTTTGCCGGAAGGTAATGCGCCCAGCCCAGAGCAACAGGAAGTGCTTCCGATTCGCGGCTCGCATCCTTTACCGAGTTGGAGCCTCGCTCTCGTAGTTCTCGTCCTCGGGGCCAGTGTGTATGCGTAGTTCGGGTGCCCCATCAAGTGAAGTTCCGGCTACAAAGAAAAAAAGAAAGCAAGAAAAAAGGCAGTGGTTCGAGTGGCAATTTTAATTACTCAGGAAAATGCCAAAGAAAAATAAAAACAAGTTCAAGGAGAAGTGAGGGGATTGGTTTGACCAAGTCAACTTGTTGCTTTTCGCCTACAGTTCAAAACCTGTTGCCCTGGCGGTGGCAGAAATAGAAGCCACAACAAATCGCTGGCTTGCAGCAAATATTTGCTCGGCAATTTGTTTGGCTCTGTCCTGCCCAAAACATCTCGATAAATTAATAGCTTAATGTGCGAATGGACGAGGACTAGGGCCCGGCAATTAGCAGCTTGGGGCCAGGACATTCGGGCAACTAAATTTGCATTAAACACATTTTAAATTAACAATTATGTAACCCAGACTCAGAATCAGAAAAAAAAGAAACACAAGCAAAACTGTAACACCTCGGAAGGCAGAGACGACACCTGATCCTGTGCCATCCTTCGGGCGGCCTGCTGTGTGCCAAACAATAACAAAAGCGGATTAACACTTAACTCGACGGCAATGATATGACCCAGACCAAACCTGAAGCAGAAACAAAAGTCCGTCCCCTTTTCGCTCCTCCCCAAGAACCCTTCAGGCGTTGGCTTGACCCGACCCTTTTGCTCAGTCAATCTAACTGGGGTCGGGAAACCCTTTTCAGGTGTTCTCGGGGTGGTAAAAACCCCCAGAAATTACACTGAACAACACGGAACATGGGGAACTGGCTGGGGTATTATAAAAACAGAGAGAAAACACAGGAAACTAAACCAATTTGCATAGGTCTTTGATCGTATTTAGGGAAATACAAGCCGCCGCACAACATCTCTGATTAATTTTCATTAGAAGTTCAAAAGTGGCGGCTGCTGCCCGGCTTTTGTTGCCCAGTGCTCGACGACCAAGCGGGAAAGTGAGCAGCCAATTGTTGTCCTTAAGCCGCAAAATTCACCCAAAGTTTATATTTTTGCTGGCCCTTTATTTTTATTTATGTCCGCACATATATATTTCTGGACCGGGCCTCGGCAATTTGCCTGGTAATTTTTTCTTTTTTTTTTTTTATTGGCTGACCTGCTTGCTGGGTATATCTACTTTTCCGGCAGTTTCCTAAGCAAGAGGAGGGTTTCCTTTTTTCGTTGCTGTTGCGTTTCGTTTTCAGTTTTCAGCGCGAGAATGTTTCCAACTGAGTTGATTATACTCGGCTCAAATCAAAGGCAGCAGCAGCCCGTCCGAGTATCCCCAATATCCATCCTGCGAACCGGTATCCTTAAATTTTCAACATTCTCCTCGGCTTTAGTTTGAGCTGCCAGCTCCCGCTCTTTGTTCGATATATATAAACATATATATATATATATATACATAGCACAGTCTTTTATCTGCGAGAAGCTCCCTCGAGCCGTGACCTTGTCGGCGGGGTTGAGTTCGAGTCTCGTGTGTGTCCGCGGGGGGTTCGGGTAGAACTGGATATTTGCGACCTAAATATTTCAGAATTAATTTACCAAATTAAAGCCGGTCTGCTTATCCAAGCCACTGAGCATCGCAATTTATCTGCAAACATGGCCGCACACACCACCCACAACACACGTAGGCACGCACACCTATTCATGACGAACGCCCAAAGGTATTAATTAGTATGCCCCAGCGAACAAAAAACCAGAGCGGGATTGAGGAGGAGACCTAGAGACAACACGCCACTAAAACTTGTTATAATGCAATAAAGCATAAAACACACGCCCACAAAAATCCATAATCCGAGTCTCAGATTTTCCTTTTTTTTGTTTTCCTTTCCCCGAAATCGAGACATTGAGTCCATCTTTCGGGGTGTTGACACGGCATAAACACAGACAGACAAACACAGGCAGTCAAAGTGGAACAGATAATAAAACCCGGCGAGTCTATATAGAGCAGTAATATTTCCTTTCTTTATTTTTATAACCAGCACTTGTGGGGTATAAACAAAGGTATGATGCCTTTAGGTTCAGTCAGCAAATACATTTCGGAGCAAAGAAACTTTAACTTTATGCAAGGATTCAATTTATAAATTAAATACTAATTTGGAAAATTAGGAAATTTGTGTTATAATTCTGGTCTCTGAAAGATATATAGAAATATATTTATTTTCGTTAACCAACAGCTTAAAAAAGTGTAATTTCTTTGTGTTATTAGTTTATTTTTACAAAAGAGAAATATTACTTACATTCTCAGTGACAGATGTTTGAAAGTCCCAATTTTTTAAAGCATTACTCATATTTATCCAGGTAAAAAAGGACAAATAAACAAAAAGCGTTAATCCAAAGAAATGCGGATAGACAAAGCCATAACAGCTGCACAGAAAGTTGCGTGGTTTTTTGCCCCAATGGCAATGGATTATGATTTGTTCACCACAGAAAGTTGGATCACTGAAGCCGCGATTTAAAATCCTTTGAAGGCGGCTTAATAGTAGAAAATAATTACAGATAATTAAGCACTCTAACAGCTCACATTTCACGGATAGTGACCCATCTAGCAACCAAAGCAGAATTTATTATTATTGCCATTGTTTGTTTATACGCTTCTTTCGGTGGTACTTGATGTGGCAATTCCCGGCGCCTTTTCCGCAGTGCGATAAGCGGCAGAACGGCATAGCGGGAAAAGCAAAAAAAAGAAAAACAAAAACCTCAAATGTATACATTTGAATGCCATTATCACAAAGCGCTGGCTGATAGGCAGCGGGCAGGAACCGGCGGCAATTTAGCCGCAGAAAGCCACTCATTGTCTGGCGGCTATGCCTTGTGCGAGTGTGCGTGTGTGCAGTGAAAAAAATAGGATAAGTAATGGTACAGAAATGATTAAGATTTAATTTATATATATTTAAAAAAAAAACTATTAAAGGATAAAGCTAAAACACTTATACAATTTTCCTAATGGAAAGTGATAAAATTGTATCCATTTAATATTAATTTAATACGTTTCATAGTCTGGGTCTTAACTCTATATGCTTTCAACTGACTTTAAATAATTTCTTTCTCTTCTAAAATTTATTCAAAAAACATTCAATAATATAATATTTTTTCCTTTTCTGGCTATCATAAAACCTGGTATTAACACTCACGAAATCATCTGATTTCCCTCCAATATAAACTCAATATTTTGTTTTCGTGTGCTTGTGTAGGTATACCTACAGCTATGTGCTCCAGTGTATGCGATTATTTCCAAGCAATTTACTTTAATTCGTCGCATTTTAGAGAGCCAGAAATATGCCAGAGACAGAAACACACTGAGGCAAAGTCATCAACTGACTGGCTGAAGTACCAACCCAACCTCCCACCCAGTTAACCCCTCTTCGCATCCGCTTAACCTGTGCCAGAACAGCAAAACGTTGTTCAGTCCTGGTAATTCCGTTTTTATTGACTGCAATCATCATCTCCATCATTATTATCATTCTCGCACAGCCATACGGCTTTGCTTTTTCGGTGGCCCTCCCATGTGGACACATGTTTTCCCGGATTTTACCCACCCACACTGCCAGTTGTAATTGCAATTT
>VNJU01001679.1:0-24382 GCA_008042675.1 Drosophila seguyi
AAATCAATCTTGTCATATAGGTATTGCGGTTCGTGCGTCATTATAATTTTGTAAAAGTGAATTAAGACCCTAAGTTTATGATCGAATCTGCCGATTTTATACACATACCAAGCAATACTTTTGAACGTCGTTTTCAAGGTTACTAGGCTGGTGGCACTACAACTTCCAAACAACTCTACACCATAGAAAAGAATAGGGATTATTATAGCTTTTGCAATAGAAGTCTAATTTCAGGTGGAATTATTGCCTGAGTGTGGTACAACTGCCTTAGGACGCTATAAGTTCTGCCTGAGGTTTTGTTTATGTGGTCGTGCCAGGACAGTGTACTATCCAGTGTAAAGCCAAAATTTTCGGTTTTTGATACGTAGTCATATAATTTAATTATTGTTTATTTTGAGTATCTTAAGTAGCCCGTCATTTGAAACATCAATACATTATATAGGGGACGACTTACATATATTTGGACATCATCGGCATACATATGGACTTGACAATTTGACAATGCATTCGGTGGGTCTTTCAAATACAGTGAAAAAAGCAGAGACCCAAGAAGAGATCCCTTAGGAACCCCTCGTTTCAGAGACTGGAAGGTTGATGTCGCGTGCTAAGTAACTATGGCCTGGCTGCGCCCACTCTAGTATGCGGTCAAAAGGAACAGAAAAGACGACTCAAAGTTATATAGACTTTTTTGTTTTGAGGAGAGAATCTTATGGTTCACAGAGTCAAATGCCGTGCTAAAGCCTAAAGGCGTCAGAAAAGTAATATTATTTTTTTCAATCTTCCCACGAATGTCGTCTGTGATTTTTATTACTGCAGTGGTACAGCTTCTATTCTTGCGAAACCCAGATTGGTAGCAGCTTAAAAGACAGTTTCTTTTTTTGAAGATCTTTATTTGCTCGGCCATAAGATTTTTAGAAACCTTTGACAGGAAGGGGAGAATTGATATGAGTCGGTAGTTCGAGCACGATTTAGGGATAGGTATTATTTTTGCTTTCTTCCAAGCCAAAGGGAAAACAGATGTCGTGAAGACCGTCTTTATAATATGAGTTATGGCTGGTAGAAGTTGCGGTAAAAGTATCTTTACGAACTTTGGGCAGATATTATCTAAACCCATATCACTTGACTTAATTTTAAGTACAGATTGAAGGACGTCACAAACACTAACACATGCAAAACTAAAATGGTCATCACAGCGGTTTGTAGGAGAATAGCTCAGGTACGTAGTTTTAATCGCTTCAAAGTCGGTTAGGTCATCAATGTTGGCATTAACTTCGGTCTGTTTTTGCTTCCCTATCCCTAAGCTACGAAGCTCATGCCATCTGTGTTTGCTATTTAAGGCACTATAGAACTCTTCTTTGTAGTATGTAGATTTGGCGTGATTTTTCTTTAGCATAACACTTTTACGCAAAGTTGCATACTCTTCCTTAAGGGAAGTAGTCTTATACCTAACCCATTTAGCGTAAGCTACATTGGGTTTTTTTATGTCATTTTTTTTTTTAACCAGAAGTTGCTTTTGGGACTGATTAGTTTCCGACGTGTACCTACACACTTATTTAAAAGATATTCTACCTCATAATGTCAAAATTTCTAAAGTCTCTGTATTCAAGGTCATGTTTTATATGGTCAAGTGAGATTTGATAAGTCATGAATATTAGGTCGTGCTTAGAGAAAACTGGGACAGAAACCTGCTCAAAAAGTAGAGTTACAAAAAAGATGTCAAGAAGTGAGTTATTCGTGTTTGTAAAGTGATTCGGGCATTTGTTTGTCAGTCAGCATGTTATTGTTTAAATTTCCAGCTATTATTATGTCAATTTACTATGTATTAAGCGAGTAGAGTAGTTCAATTAAGTCGTTGTAGTCATTATTTCTATTCGGGAGATATACACACAAAAAGGGTAATAAAAATGCAACTAATTAGGGTTAGATGACAACCTGTCAACAGAGGGGGTAATAAAGATGAAATAAATTAGGATCGCGAGATGTAAAAGAGTACTTGAGTAACAAGGGTTCACGGGTTCCCACGATCCCGACACGATCCCACGAGCGACATGTACACGTTCACCCACGACCCTTAAAAAGGGACGGGGTGCAATTGAAAAGAGGCGCGCGGTAGATGGGAGCGATCCCGCGCCGCCACGATCCTGGGCTGCACGTGTGCGATCACCAAGAATCCAAAGGGATGAGGGGTGTAATTGAACCGGGCGCATCCCATCGATCCTGGGACGCACGTTCACCCAGACCGTTTACCTAAAAAAGGGACGGGATGTATTTGTGAATGCACGCAAGACAGCGAACCCGCACTTGAGCGATCGTAGGGCACACATTCACCCACGATCCTCAAATAAAAAAAGGGATGGGGTGTAATCGAAGAAGGGTGCTAGACTCGTAACGGAAAAAACCAAAGTAAATTCCTTTAAATTTCTTTGGACGGGCACCCACGACCCTCTCTTGAAAGGGACATCATTTTCCCACAATCTTCTCACATACCGAATGTGTACAACAGCACGGTTGATTACCCATCCAAAATGGGAGTGAGGTAAAAGGATCCTCTTCTAACGGTTTGCCAACAAAGTCGAGAAGCACCGACTCAAAACTCATAAAGTAATATCTCAAAAACAGAAATCTGAAAAAGTAACGGCTGAAAAAGAATTTTCCCATGTCCCTTTTCCAAATCAAAAATTTTTTTAATTAACTTTTGTATATGTAATGTTTTTTTATTGTTATTTTCCAACTAGAATAATCAGAAACGATGTTCTAAATTAACATACATTTTCATAATTCCTAGATATTTTTGTGAACGTACAGTAAAGAAATGACAGGAACAGGTATCAACTCCTTGACTGACATCATCCTTGGCCCAGCTACAAGATGTGAAATGTTCTCCATGTATATTAGAAACCATCGGTGTATCAGTCATCTTTTTAAAATAGTTTAATGAATTCTGTAGATACTGCACGTGTTCGGGGAAAATTTGTTCTTTAAACATTTTCATGAAATGATTTATTTTTGTTACAAGTTGTTGCATGCCATTGGGGATTGTGTTGTTAAGTTTGTTTTTGAGTGACAGCATTTTAGATGGCTTCGTGAACGTCTATGCTTAATAAATTTAAAAATTTGAATGAAGTAATCCTCGAAATTTTTTGGACAATACGTTGAACTAAACCAGTTAAAGGTGTGTATTCAACTAGTCGATCATGGATGAGAAGGCAATATACCTTTGTATTCATCTCACTCGCAACGGTTAGCTCAGTAGAAATTTTAAAATCAATCGGTCCTGATTTTACCGACTCATTCTAATATGAGAGATCAACAACTACAATTGGCGCCTTCCTCATAAACTCCATGGATGATAGAAGAGGCCGTGGCTCTCGATTGTAATAGCTCTCTTGAAATTTGGTATACATATCATACAAAAAAGCGAAGCGATTCTCATTATATTTTATGTTCAAATCCTCTTAAGGTTAGACTTCAGAGTTTAGATATACTTTTGCGTTTCTCAAAATGTTTGTAATTAGTTCTCCATTTAATGTAAATGCAATAACAACAAAACGTTCGCGTTCTCTATTTGCTGACAACTTAACATTCCATATATTATGTGTTCCATGTACCAGTGTTGGGTAAATATAACAATCCCAGCTCCGATTTTACTACATTAAACATTTTAATTATAGAACTATCACTCGGAACGATGTGGGGGATCTTCCAACTTATGCTATTTATAACAATTTGATGTGTTTTCCCATCGACTGTTGTAACATACATATCATCAGTGTTTTTAGTAAGCAATATAACAAGCTCATGTTTACAATTTAAAACTACTTTCTTGTAGTCTTCACCGAATCCCATCAGCATTTTTAAGGGTAAAGAAAAGCTAAAATGCCCCAACGAAGAGATATCATCACCCCCACTCCAGCCGGCGTTCCGATAAAAAACTTCTTCCTGCTGACCGACTGATAGAAAGTTCTTAATAGTTGTTGTAATTCCAGTTAAACGTGTTCTATCCAATTCACATCCGTTTAACTCATATCTTATTTTATCAAGAAACAAGAAAGGAAGCTAACTTCGGCATGCCGAAGTTTAAATACCCTTGCAGTAAGTAGATAAAAAAGAAGAAAAATGTTCTGACTTTTTCGCTTTCTCGGGTACTGTCATAAAATAAATGTTGCCAGAGTGTTGCTGGCGAAAAATGTTGCTAGCAACAAAGCCAAACAGATATATATTTTCCTATGGCAGCTATATGTTATAGTGGTCTGATTTTGATCAAATTAAAACCGAAATTCTGGAATAATACAAAATGGCTACGTCTAAAATTTTATGGAAATATGTGGAAAATTGGCTTAGTTAGATTTTTTCTTAAAATTTTCCGATCGGTCCTATGGAAGCTATATGATATACTTGTCCGATTTTGATAAAATTAAAACCGAAATTTTAAAATATAACCAAATGGTCAGATCTAAAATTTTATGCAAATATCTTAAAAATTGGTTAAGTTATAATATTTTTCATTAAAATTTACCGATCGTTCCTATGGCAGCTATGATATAGCTATGATATAGCCGTCCGATCCGGCCCGTTCCGACTTATATAGTAGTGAGAGCATATAGAAGACTATCTGCAAAGTTTTATTCAGATAGCTTCAAAACTAAAAGACTAGTTTGCGTAGAAACGGACGGACAGACGGACAGACGGACAGATGGACAGACGGACAGACGGACAGACGGACATGGCTAGATCGACTCGGCTGTTGATGCTGATCAAGAATATATATACTTCTTAGGGTCGGAAATGTCTCCTTCACTGCGTTGCAAACTTCTGACTAAAATTATAATACCCTGCAAGGGTATAAAAAGGCCATGCAGTTATTTTTTAGGCAACCCACTGAAACCATTCGTACTACTTGCTCCTGTAGTTGATTCAATATTTTTGCTAAGTATGACCGTCATTTAGTTTAAATATTTTCTCTGTTTTTTATATTATTACATTATCTATTTTATTATTTCTATATGTATAATTGTCTTTTTCACTTTGTTCTCTTCACTTGTAGTTTTCTGTCTCACTAACTTTTTGTACGTCTTTCTTATTCGAGTTCTTGTTCAGCAGTGATCCGCTGCTCGCAGGCAGCTCTCTTTCAACCCCCGTTTTTGAGAGCGAGCCTCTTTTGAGAGAGCACCATCCTCTCTCAAGAGATCATAACTTATTTTTTAATGTGCCCAGAGCCTACTTATCCTAACTAGCCTGCTACAACTCGGCCGTCCTGACCTTGAGGTAGCCCACTATCTCGGCATTACAAAGTGGCTTAACTTATTCTTACACGTAGTTAGCAACATATACATCTTAAATATCTAATACAATTTTAATTTACAATTTTTCATGATTTTCCTATTATTTTTATAACATTTTACGTATCTATATTTGTCTTCATTTTGCATCCAATGCCGAATATTATTTGCGCTCCAAACCCCTTGGTATGGATTCCGCGATAATTGAAAACCGTCTACGTCTTGTAGCAAAAATCTATAATTTCTTAAAACTTTTCCAATAATGTATTGTCCTTTGTTTTTTGGTATTAACTTCTTGCTAACTCCAGCGGTACTATCAACATTTTTTACCATGACGTAGTCACCTTCTTTGTATTCCGAATTATTTTTCCTTTTAGCATTGTAATAATTTTCGTTGCTTAATTGATACTTTATTTGGTATCGTCTGCTTTTTTCCTAAGTTTTTCTAAATTTCTCCTATTTTCTTCAATAATTTTATCTTCGTCTTCTATTTCTTCTCTAATTTCTTCTTCCTCTTCTAACTTTTCCTTTAACTCATCACTAACTTCTCCTCTTTCATCTATTCCAAATAAAGTTTCACTTGGAAGCTGTTAAATGCTACTATGCAGTGTATTATTTAATGAATACTCTACTTTTTCTACTACTATATCCCAATGTAATCCTCTCTCAGGTTCTGTTAGTTTTGCAATCATTGGTCCTAAACTTCTATTTACTCACTCAACTTGACCATTGGCTTGCCGTGACCCTGTAGCTATTTTTATGTGCTTTATATTGTTTTCCTCCATAAAATTTTCAAAATCTGCTGATGTAAAACAACTCCCTCGATCTGATATAATACACCTTGGTCTGCTGTACGCCCTGAACTAGTCTGCTAATGCACTCAAAACTTCTTTTGTGTTCGTTGTTTTTGTGGTGTAGAGTCTAACAAATTTCGTGAAGGCATCAATCACAACTAAAATATGTTTCTTTGATCTACTATTGTCTACTGGCCCATAGTCAAACGGCTTATTCCTTTTGGGTATACTGTGCAGCAATCCATCTCCCTTGCCTACTTTAGGAGAGAACACTATACACTTCAAACAGTTCTGGATGTGTTCACAAACCTTCTCCAACATGTTCGGAAACCAATAACTTTTACTAATTGCACCTAACTTTTTATCCCTTCCAATATTGCCTTATTCGTCATGATATTTGTATAGCACATGTTGCTCCATTCTACTTGGTACATAAAAAATTAAATTTTTGTTATTAACCTTTCTATATATGACCCCGTTTTTCATTTCAAACTATTTATGCTCCCTATTTTCTAATATTATCCTACTTTCCTGTAGCTTACTATCTCTTGACTGACAAATTTATAAATTATCCTCAAATGTATTTGCGTCAATTATCATAATGTTATCACACCTGCTTAGTGCATCCACATGCTGCATTTGCTTCCCGGCTCTGTGTTTTAATTCATAATCAAAATCTTGCAGTTCTAAAGCCCACCTTGCTATTCTTGGGCTTAACTCTATCTTATTCAACGTCAAGCTTAATGAGTTACAATCCGTGACAATTTTGAAAGGTTTACCCTGTAAATATATTCTAAATCGCCTAAGCGCATAAATTATAGCTAATGTCTCTAATTCGAAGCTGTGATATTAAGCTTCTGTTGTCGTGGTCCTCCTTGAAAAATAAAATATCGGATGCAGTTTCCTATCTTTCTTTCTCTGAAATAATACAGCTCCAAAACCTAATGCACTTGCACCACAATGAAGCTCCACTTCATCCCTATGATCATATAAAGCCAATACTGGAACTGCAACTAATTTTTTCTTCAAAAGTGTGAAACAATCTATCTCTTCTTTTCCAAATTCATCTTTTCTCAGTAAGTCATATAACGGTTTTGCCAAAATCGAGAAATCCTTTATGAATCGGCGAAAGTAAGAACAAAGACATAAGAAGCTTTGTACAGCTTGTACTTTATTTGGCACCGGAAAATTTTGTATTGCCTCTAATCCCTTTTCATCAGCTTTAATTCCATCGTTCGAAATCAAGAAACCTAAATATTTTACCTTATCTTGTACAAAACAGCAGCCTCCAGCGACACAGCCCTCAATCTCAGAACCGATTCCTAGAGTTTTGAGATCGAGTAGCAAGAAAGATTCGGCCTCCGAATGTGCTGCTGGAGGAACCGCGCCCCCGGTGATTTCCGTTATATCCCCTGGGGGGGTCTCAAATATTGACACCTCAGAGCCCCATTAATTTACCTGCCCAGGGTGTCAGGCCCGGACTACTGGCCGATATTGGTAATGCAGACATTCAGTCTGTATCGCCAAAAGCCCTTATAGCTGTCCCACCTACGAAACAGATTTTTGTTTCGCGGCTCTCCCCTTCTCAGACATCGGAAGCTGTAATTGCCTTTATACAAGGCAAAACTGGAGCCGAAAATAATAAACTTAAGGTGGAAAAATTCAAATTTTCTTATGCTAGAAAGACGAAATTTCCCGTCTTTCAAAATAAATGTCCCTAACGAACTCTTTGACACAATATGTTCGACCAAATTCTGGCCTGAATTCGTTGTCGTCAAGGAGTTCGAAGCTAAGAACAAGAAACGGCGGCCTATAGGAGTAAGTCTTCCCAGGCCCGACCACACCACTGCGCCTTCCGCTCCAAAAAACTAACAAATCCCCTTTCTTTTTCCTATTAGAATGCAAGAGGATTACGTAGTAAGCTTCCAAAATTGTATTCTGATAGTCTCTCGTTTGCTTCCCAGGTTATTGTGTTCACAGAAACCTGGTTAAAGCCGGAGATGCTAAGCTCCGAAGTTTTTCCTGCTGTATTCACGATATATAGGCTGAATCGGCCTATCAGACGTGGAGGTGGTGTCCTCATAGCGGTTGACTCCACTCTCGTGTCTGAATTAATAACTTTCGAGGAGTGCAACGATGTTGAATTCCTTTGTGTGAAGCTATCAGTCAATGGTAGCTATATTTTTATTACTTCTTCCTACATTCCTCCTATGTCGGAACATCCTATTTATTGGAACCAGCTGTCCGCATTATAGATGGTTTCCAATCGACTTTCGGATAGGGACCATTTGGTAGTTCTTGGTAATTTTAATATCCCAGGGGCTATTTGGTCATCAACCAATTCCTCCAATATACTTTTTACCACCACATAGCATGATTTTATTTCTGGCTTGTTTGACATTTCGCTGTCTCAAGTCAATCATGTCCGAAATTCCCTAGAGCGCTTGCTTGATCTCTGTTTCGTCTCAGACCCGGCAAGAGTTAGTTTAGCCAAGGCGGCGCCGCTGACGCTACCCGAAGATCCCTATCATCTTACTTTCGATGTGGCTATCGACATTGGGACTGAGTTTCAGAATATTTCTGATCGTCCAGCCAAAAAAGTCCTCTGCTTTCGCAAGACGGACTTTGAACGGCTGAATAACTTCATATCTGATTTTAATTGGTCCGATCTATACAGGTGCACTGACATGGCTGAAGCCGTGGATATTTTTTACAGTGCCATGAATTCATTTTTTTTTTTTGAATATGTTTCGTTATACCATCCGTCAACCTCGAATAAGCCTCATGGTGTTCTAAACAGTTGAGTCGCCTTAAAAATAAAAAAATAAAAAGTATTCTAAATATAAACGTAACGATTCTCAATGGTTCTGTTCTTTCGTCGTATTTATCTGCTCGGTCGAGATTTACCGTGCTGAACGCGCAGTGTTACAAAAATTATTTGACTCGTTGTAAGGCCCAGTTCTCTGAGGACCCAAAAAAGTTTTATAATTTTGTTAACACCAAACGTAAGCCAATTACTCATCCTTCCTCGCTTTCCTTTGAAAATACTAGCGTAAAAAATGATCAGGCAATTGCCGATCTATTTGCGCAGTTTTTTCAAACCACCATCATGCCCAAGTCAAACCTTATTTTCAGTACTAATTTGAACGAAAGCTCTATCCTTTCAGATCTTCACCGTATAAAGCCCGTTTACTCGCCTGGTCCCGACGGAATACCTGGCTGTGTTCTTAGGTATTGTGCCGAGGCCCTGTGCAATCCCATTCTAAAATTGTTTACCTTGTCCTTAGAGACCTCTCACTTTCCCCTTATTTGGAAGGAATCATTTGTTATTCCTCTCCACAAAAAAGGTAGCAAATCAGATGCCGACAACTATAGAGGGATTTCTAAGTTGTCGGTCATCGCAAAACTTTTCGAAAAAATCGTTACTCCTCACTTGCAGCACCTGTGTAGATCAATTATTTCAATATCAACGACTACTAATCTTTTGAAGCTCACTTGCTTCATAATAAGGGGCTTCAATAAAAACCTTCAGACAGACGTAATCTATATTGATTTCAGTAAAGCATTCGACTCTGTCAACCATTCTCTCCTTGTTCGGAAACTCGACCTTATGGGATTTCCGGTTGATCTTCTTAGTTGGATCTCAAGTTATCTGAATGGCAGGACGCAAAGGGTCCTATTTAAAAACACCTTATCTAATGGTTTCAGGGTTACTTCTGGCGTCAAACTTTGCGTGCAATATACGGATGCCTCCTGCCAGTCTGATTTACAAACAGATCTTAATAATTTTCAAACATGGTGCAGTGCAAACCTATTAAACTTAAACGGCTCTAAATGCAATGGTCGAAAGAATTTAATGACCCGTACGTTACAAAAATCTCTATATATTTCTTTAGTTCGTCCTATCTCAGAATATGGATCTTGCGTATGGAGCCCTCAGTATGGGGTCCACAGTAAACGCATCGAGTCGGTTCAAAAGAACTTTTTACTTTTCGCTTTACGCGGCTTAAACTGGGATGCAAACCAGAGGTTACCCTCCTATTCTAGCAGACTCCCTCTTATTAATTTACAATCTTTATCTAACCGTAGAACCATGCTTGGCATTACCTTTATTTATAACCTTATCCACGGTGACGTGGAAAGTGGTGACTTGTTGGGTCAGCTTAACTTTCACTTACCGAGTAGGAATACTAGATCCTATATTCCCTTTGTATCCCGCCATTGTAGAACGTTCTTTCAACTGCATGAACCCCTTAGAGTCCTATGTGCAAAATATAACGATTTGTACATAATAATTTCAAACGAAGATAGCCTTGTTAAACTAAAAACAATAATATGTAACCACTTAGTACGCATGCAAGCAAACAATATGGCAGCACGCCAGTAGTACTTCCTCGAATTCCTTTTCTATACTTTCATCTTTCGCGCCTACCAACACCTAAAACGAACAAGCACGTGCTTGGTGTCATACGGGCCACTTGAGTGTACTGATCGTAGTGCATCAACGTCCAAGAAATAGAAGTAGAAATAGAAACTTGCATTTATCCATTCTCAATTCTAATTTATTCTCCACTAATCTCCTAAACACTTCTACTAATATTTCTAAATGTTCTTTAATACCCTGACTTGCAATTAAAATATCATCCATATATATTATAACCTTATTTTCACGTATCATATCCGAAAAAAAATCATTTAAAAATCTTTGAAATACCTGAGGTGCCGTTTTTAATCCCATTGGCATACGTAAAAACGCAAACTGTCCTAACGGTGGTGTAAACGATGTATACTTCACCGAATCTTTATTTACGAACACATGAAAGTACCATTATTTAAATCTAATTTTGTAAAAACAGATTTTCCAACTAATTTGTCCAAGAGATCATCAATTAATGCAATAGGATAATTATCTTTTGCCATAACTTTATTTAGCCTCCTAAAATCGATGCACAATCTAAATTCCCGTATTTTTCTTCACTAACACAGACCTACTATTCTGAATAATAATAAGTATTCATCAAACAGTTTCTGCAACGCTTCCTTCTCACTATATGACAGTCTTTTTTGGCACTTCCGGTCTTGGTACATAAATATAGTTCGACTCTAACATTTTGATTAGCTTCCTTTTATCCGCATAACTAACCTGATCCCCAATATTATACAGCACTTCTTCATTCTCATCCTCTAACATATTTATTTGTAACATTTCCTTTTCAACATTTTCCTCTAACACTCCTATTTGTTCGCCTTATATGTTTTTACCTAAAATTTCTTCCCTCACATCGTCTGATCCTAAAATTTCCTCATCTAAACTCGTTACATTGCCTGTTATACCCCTAATTGTATCTTCATTTTTTCTGTTCCAAATTGTACCTAACCTTTGCTCATCTAAGCTTTCATCTAAAATATTTTCATTATTCCTCCCATTATTTACTCCTAAAATATCACCTAAATTTTTACCTAAAATTGTACCTAAACAGTTGGATCCTATACTAGTACCTAAACCATTCTGCCCTAATATTGTACATAAGCCGTTCTGTCCTTAACTTGTACCTAACTCATTCTGTTCTAAATTTGTAACTAAACCGTTCTGTTTTCAACTTGTACCTAAACCGTTTTCTTCTAAACTTGTACCTTTGCCGTTATGTCCTAAAATTGTACCTAAGTCGTTCTGTTATACACTTGTACCTAAACCGTTCTGTCCTAAACTTGTACCTAAACTGTTATTTCCTAATTCTATACCTAAAGTGTTTCTTTCTAAAGGTGTACCTAAACTCTTTCCCCCTACGTTTTTACCTAAACACTTTTCACCTAAACATGTACTTAAACATTTTCCTCCTAATGGTGTACCTAAATGTCTTCCTAAATATGTAACTAAATTTTTATTTCCCAAGCTTTTACCTAATTTATTCTCATCTACACTTTCACGTAAATTTCTCTTATCGCAGCTTCTTGAATTTTTCTCACTTAAATTTCTTCCAACATCTTCCTGTTGTTTCTTCGAATTTTTCTCCGAGTTACTAATTTCCATACATTCATTGGAAAGTGATTTTCCTTTCGTGTTTTGCTTGTCATCGGCTTCAATCCTCTCTACCGTAACTAGTTTTAATGTTTCTAAATCAATATTTAAATTGCAAGCCTCCATAAAATCTCTACCCAGCACAATATTACAGATTCATCAGCCACTACAATTAATTTAAAGCAAGTCTTTATTTCTTTTTTTAATATGAAACATAATATTTTTCCAAAACTTTTCAGCTGGCTCTTATTTATTCCAAAATAGCTCTCTTCTTAAGGCTCTAGTTCCAGTCCATCTGGTACATAAGATTGTCTTATAAACGAAACTGGGCTTCCAGAATCTATTTGGCTGGTTAGGATATTGAACAAAAAAATTTTTAACAACCTTACGTAATTATTTTCTGTCTTCTTCTTATTTTGGGGACACTCTGCAATCTTGTGCTCTGCCGCGCCACATCCATAGCACGAGCCCGGTGTCCTCTTCGGTTTGGTGCAGTCTCTCATCCAGTGCGCCTTCCCGTTGCGGTTGAAGCAACGAGTCTCGCTGCTGCCGGCAACCGCCTTTGCAGCAGATAGTTTCGCCACCACTGGCGCCTTTTCTGGCAACCTGATTTCTGCGAAAGCTCTAAGCATCCTAGCTGGGTTGTCGAAGCATTGAAACTTCGCCTGTGTGTCGCATGTCCGACAAACTGTACAGACCTGATACATTCTTCCATTGATCTATCCATAATTTTATCGATGTTTTACCGCCGAAATCCTCTAACATTTCTTTCGCCATGTTAAACCCAGTTGACGAAAAGGCGCTGATCTCAATTCTGCCGCTGTTCTGCTGCCTTTCAATTTCGTCATGATCGTCGCTTCTGCCTCCACCTCTGCCGCTGCCGCTGCCTTCGTGCATGTTCTCGACTCTGCCGCTGCCTCTGCCTTCGCCTCTGCCTCCACCTCTGCCGCTGCCGTTTCCTTCCCGCATGTTCTCGTCTCTGCCGCTGCCTCTGCCTTCGCGGATGTTGTATTCGCTGCCGCTGCCTCTGCCGCTGCCGTCTGCATTCTCGGAACCGTTGCTTTCCTTGGAATTTGGCTTTTAGCAACGCCGGCTATCTGGCGATTTAAATTATCCAGAATTTTCTGGGCCTTCGCAATTTCTGCGCGCAACTTCATCACTTTTATTTTTTTTCACTTCACCTTCACCATCGCCATCCTCCTCGTCCGACTAAACCACATCCGCCCCATCCGGGTAAATTTGCTTCTCCAATTCTTCAGCTCCTTAGCGATCCTCTGAGCGTTACCACGAATTTCTTTTGGTACTTTTGCCAGTCTCGAGAACAACTCAACTTTGGTGCCCTTCGTCGGAAAATTCAACAACTTCAACCAGCGCTTTAATTGCAATATTCGTATCCCACTTCTGAGATTATAACCGTCATTTAGTTTAAATATTTACTCTGTTTTTTATATTATTACATTATCTATTATATTATTTCTATATGTATAATTGTCTTTTTCACTTTGTTCTTTTCACTTCTAATTTTCTGTCTCACTAACTTTTTGTTCGTATTTCTTATTCGAGTTCTTGTTCAGCAGTGATCCGCTGCTCGCAGGCAGCTCTCTTTCAACCTCCGTTTTTGAGAGCGAGCCTCTATTGAGAGAGCTCTCTCAAGAGATCATAACTTATCTTATAGTGTGCCCAGAGCCTACTTATCCTAACTAGCCTGCTACATAAGTGTGGAGAAAACTCTCACATGGCAAGACATACAAATCCTGGTTTTGAATTGTAATACGAACTTCATCATTTGCCTTGAAGTTTTGTTGATATGGAAAATAAGTGTGGTATTCCTTTTTAATGATACTATCATCGATGATAGGCTTTTCTTGAACATGAGAAATGTCATTCATTTGAAACAAATTTTTTATATTAAATCCAAATGATTTTAAAATCAATGTATTTTTAATTGATAGAGCAGTTCGATTTTTTGAAGATACTTCTGATGACAACGATGTTGTTTTCACTTCAGCTTTTGATTTAGTAATGTTGATAAGGGAGCGAAGGACATCATCATCATTCTGCTGATCGTAAGTGTAAACGAATTGTTACAGTTTCCCCTCGTAATATTATTAAGTCTCCGTTCTGATCAGATATCCGTACTTCGAGTGTGCTTATTTCTATATTGTTGATAGATAAATAAATTAAATTCCGTGGTGTAATGTTCATTTTATATCCAGACGGTACATTTATTCAAAATTTATGCACAACATGATTTGGTCTATTACCGACATACAATCCGCTAATAATGTTGCATTCCAATCTAATGGAATTTACTTTTAAAATGTTTATTAGATTATCCAAGTTGTAAAATGCATCATTATATGGTCTTAATTTTCGTTTCTTAAATCCAAATAGCTGACCAATTGATCGTTCATGATTTAAATATATAGTTTCATTTTTAGTAACAACTTGAACTCGAAATGTATTGTCATTACATTCAAATTTTATGCTGTCATGTAGTTGAATCTCTTTAAGCCTATTAAATATATATTTAAAAATATCATCAAACTCATATGATCCCACAGGTATTTCAATAACTTTATTCCCAATATGAAATAGATTGTTCCTCGTGTCAACATTCGGAATAGAATTGAATGTATAGAAATCAAAAAGAGCACATTCATATTTTTTTATTTCAACTCAAAGTTTTCACTTATAACTGAAGTGTTTTCAGTTAATGCAATTGTTAACGATGCACTCATTTTGAAGCTTGATTTTGAACTGTTTTAATATTTAACATCATAGTACAGTTATATGAATTTTTATATTATAATATAATAAATTGATCAAAACCTTTTCTATATCGTCCAGAATTCATTTCATCATCTTTCGAAATAAGGAGAAAACCAAACATAGTCTCCCAACACTTTATTGTTATATTCATAAATGAATCAAGGCTCATATCACTGCTTACATGATCTCGATAAATGGTTCGTAAGTTTAAATCATCTTGCTTAAACATTCTAATAAAATTAGCATTATCATAATTTATTTGCTTTGGCACATGGCTATATGTCTGACTCAAGTAGAATGAATCGACTGAATTATGGCGACCCATCGAGAAAAAGCTTAGTATATTATCCTGCTTTTCTGATCCGACGTCATCAAATATCATAATGGAATTGTTTTTAGCTTCTTGTGGTGATATAAGCCTGTCATTTGATGAAAATGTGTAAAATCCCATTCCTCTTATTGGTTTGACAAGTTTTTCCAAGTACTCATACTTAGGTTGCAATAGGATTTATTAAAATTTATAAATATTTTAAAATTTGAGACCATTTGGACTTTCAATTAGTTTTTCACCAATATGATTGACCAACAATTAAGCCTTTAATTGTATTCGGTAACAAAAAGCTGTGGCGTGGAGGTTTATTCTCTCCATGCCCTCCGCCCTCAATATTTCTAACTATGATGCTCTTATTTTGTCTTAATAAACGCATGTTATTGTGAAAAGAACTTCATTCAATGACCACCTTTTGATAATTTAGGTTGTTATTAAATGGGTAAACATCTTTATAATATAATCAGTCATAAAATAAATGTCAAACAGGGTGCTGGTCTTATAAATAATTAGCTCGAGGTGATCGTGGAATTAATGGCTTAGATGAAGCGTGTAGAATCAATGATATAGACTATTCGAATAGTAAGGAATTGGGTGATCGCCATAAAGCCGACTCTGTTTAAATTGATAGGGCTTGGAATCGTGTAACAGCAAAGGATAGTAGTATTGGAGAGAGAGGTGCAGCTTATTTTGTTACAAACATGATAAAGGCTTAGAAAAAATTTGGAATGGAAACAAAGCAAGTGAAAAAGAAGGCCGTCAAAAAATCTCTTGCATCTATATTCAAGCATGCACCCAATGAATTAAATAAGAATAAACCACTTAAAATATTGAATGCAATAAAAGTAGCACGTGTGGGAGTCGAGCCAGGATGGCAACCCCCTTTTGTGCTATCGCAGTCATCGATCCACCGTATCCTAAAATACCACAAAAAAAACCCTGAATAGGATTGTGACAAGCTACGGTCACACTGTAACTACCTACTTTCGTTCTCTTTTCTGGAAGGCGTGATCGAGTGGTTTCGAGTTTTTCGCATCGTCTCCAAATATTAATCGACAGGCATCGTGTCGATCCGACATTGTTTTCCAAGGCAAATACTGCCAATAAATAGTTAAAATAGTGCTATAATTTTAACTGGTAAGCTTTCGAGTGCGTTCGATCGCCCCTACCTAAAAAATGAGTTTCCAAAACAGCGTTTGCTGCCGTCCCACGTTTCGGAGGTTGAGATCTTATTGGCCGCATCGCCTAATCGGCTTCTGTTTGACCTGTGTGGCTTCATCGAACGCAGCAGAATCCACATCTGCGTTTCACGGGAGCACTTTCCGCGCACAGCGGAAAGCTGGGTTGTCCCTTTCTGCTGCTGGACCAGTGCAGATCGCGGGTCACCTCAAATTGCTGTTTCTTTTATACTCCGTCGTCGCTGCAAACTGGGAGCAGTTCGCCGTACACCTGTTTCATCTTTTCGGCGCACACATCGACTTGTTGTGCCTTCCGCTTCACGCGGAGGATTGGTCTGCATTCCGCCTCTCGCCTAGGTTTGGAGTATCTTCTTCTTCATTTGTACGCAGCCCGATCAAGAGCTGCTGGTTTCTGACGCTGCCCTTGCTGCTTACCCGAAGCAGCCGCAGACACGAATAAGCGTGTCTTTAGAATTCGTACTTATAAATTTCTACGATTTTAATTTAGCGTACTTTTGGGAGATCTGAAAATATATATATATGTGGTTTTCCCAATATAAATAATATCTACAGCTACACATCAACAGTCATCAGGCCTGCTGACATCGATGGAGAGTGCGTAAGTACGCCATAGCCGTAAAAACATTTAATATCTGAACAAACATATATATTAACGCCAGATATTCCGAAATAGCGTGCTAAAAATTCTTTGATTTGATTGACTTTATATTTAAATAAATAAGTTGATGATAAAGTAAAGTAGGACAAACCAAATTCGTAATGTAAAGTCAAATAATAATATTAGCTTTCTTCTCTTACTTATTCCTTCCTTTGATTTGTTGTAAATAAGCAAAATTACTCAATAAGAAATTTGTACGAGGAGAAATACGTTATCTTTTAGTTTTTGATGTTTTTTTGGGCAACGGAGGGTATGTAAAGCAGCGGTTGTTAAACGGGGGAGTCCGAATGGATTCCACAGGTAGGGTGGGTATAGACTGAGGCCACCAACATCTGAGCCTCATCTTCAATAGGTACACCCTCTCGTCTGATTCCTAACCGTACAATGTCTACAATTATTATTTCTGCGACACTCCTGTTCATCATGACACAAAAACCCACACCCACTTTCCCTGAGCCCGCCGGTCAAAAGGTAGACAGAGTGTGTTAAGGTGGACAGCGCTCATCGAGTGTGTACGTTACAGAATTAATTGGCGCCCAACGTTAAGGCCAGCCCGATGCCTGATTAGACAATTGCCGTTTGACAGCCGAGCTTCCCGTTAATATACTCCACAATCCATCCACTTTTAGTTTCAGTTAGGTATTTCATATTCCGTCCTTGAATTTGGAATTTGGAGGAAATGTCATGCTTTTAGTTTTTCAAAACCACTTATTCCTCTTCAACCAATCCAAACCAGATAAACCTGATGAATTCTTTCCCAATGCCCAAATCGAACCTAATTTTTAGTCCTATCCTAGACGAAAGCTCTCTTCGTTTGGATATTCAGCGAGTTAAGCCAGTTTACTCACCGGGTCCCGATGGAATACCTGGCTGTGTACTCAGGTATTGTGCCGAGGCTCTGTGTAACCCCCCTCTCAAATTGTTTACCTTATCTTTAGAATCATCACAATTTCCCCTTATTTGGAAGGAATCATTTATAATTCCTCTCCACAAAAAAGGTAGCAAGTCGGATGCTGGTAACTATAGAGGAATCTCTAAGTTGTCGGTAATTCCAAAACTGTTCGAGAATGTAATAACTCCTCATCTGCAGCATTTATGCAGGTCCGTAATTTCTCCATGTTAGCATGGATTTATGAGGAGAAGATCAATAACTACAAATCTTTTGGAACTAACCTCTTTCGTTATTAGGGGTTTCCAACGTAACCATCAAACTGATGTTATTTACACAGACTTTAGTAAAGCTTTTGACTCAGTTAATCATTTTCTTCTTGTAAGGTAGCTCGATTTAATAGGGTTTCCGGCTGATCTTCTTAATTGGTTTCAGAGTTATTTGAGTGACAGGACTCAAAAGGTTCTGTTTAAGAATGCTCTATCCAACTCCCTTAGTGTCACATCTGGCGTCCCACAAGGCAGCCATCTCGGCCCACTGCTATTTACATTGTTTATTAATGACCTTCCGCTAGCTCTAACCAACTCAAGAGTACTTATGAACGCTGACGCTGTTCAACTATGCCTGCAGTATAAGGACAGCTCATGCCAGTCAGACTTACAATCGGATCTTAAAAACTAACTTAACTAACTTATTACATCTCTACATATTTAAATGCAAACTGATGACATTCTCACGTTTCACTCCCCAGTAAGCAACATATATGCTTAATGATTGCGCTTTGGAAAGAATCACTCTTGTTGATGATCTAAGTGTTCGTCTAGATCCTAAGCTTTCGTTTTCAGATCATATTTCTTGCATGGTTAACAAGGCCAAAGGCGTGCTGGGATTTATTAAAAGTTGGTCGAAGGAATTCGATTCTCCTTATATAACGATGACTCTCTTTACTTTGCTAGTTCGTCCTATTTTGGAGTTTGGTTCGTGTGTTTGGAGTCCTCAATTTGGAGTTCATATTAACCGCATTGAATCCGTTCAAAAAACTTTCTGATTTTCGCCCTACGTGGCTTAGCCTGGGATGCCGACCTAAGATTACCGTCTTACGCTAGTAGACTTCTATTAATTAACCTACCATCCCTAGCTAACCGTAGAAAGATGCTTGGTGTAGTCTTCCTACACAAGCTAATTCATGTTACCGCAGCCCCTACTTGCTAGGTCAGCTCAACTTCCATGTTCCCCAACTAACATTCAGAACTTTTATCCCCTTAGGAATAAATCACTGATGGAGGGAGTTTGAGGTACCTGAACCCTTTAGGGTCTTATGTACCGATTACAACCGCCTCTTTGACTGTATAGAGGGCAGTGAGAGCCTCCCTCGCCTTAAAACTGTATTGCTAGTAGAATTAGCTCGTACTTTCCTTTATTTTATTTCTCACGCGTCTATCTAGAACGCGATCGTGCCGTACGTCACATGGCTGCGCCCCTCGGTCGGTTGGGCGGGAGGTGGGCGTGGGACCCGCGCTCAAAAAAAAAAAAAAAAAAAAAAAAATCGAATTTGAGTAATTGATTCTTAGGAATTATAGTTCTGATTTAAAGTCGGTTCTATACCATGATATCACTATTCAAACACTACCTTCTTACGATTTAAAATCGAGATTTTCTCTAGCTGGATAGATTCGGCTAGTTACTCTTCTAATTGGTAAGACATCATAAAAAAAAAAATTCTCTGTATTCACATTCCGTATGATTTTCTTGTACCTATTGAATTATACAACCTACTGCTTTACTACCCAGGGTAAGACCCGCGTTATCTTTATCGTTTTTTCGTTTACCTTTGATCGTTTGATCTTGTCGTTTTCCTTACCTTTGATCGTTTAATCTTGTCGTTTTCTTTACCTTTGATCGTTTGATCTTATCGCTTGCCTTCTTTTGTCTAACGAGAGGAATCGCTAGATTTTATAAATTCTCAAGTTTGTATTCTATGGTATAGAAAATGTTAAAATGCAGCAATGAAAATTTAGTTGACTTTGAGACCGATGTTTCGGTGACAAGCTCCATTTGCTACGGGACAGTGATTAACCTGGATTTGGTTGAAACCCGTTGTAAACATTATTTTCACAAGCTTTGCCTTGATAATTAGCTAAAGAACCATGACAAATGTCCCATCTGTGGCGAGGCATGTTCTCAATCCGAGTTAGGATCTCATATGGCTCTTTCCACTAATCCTCAGGGTAGCAAGATGGTCCTTCGTTCAGCTTCTCGAAATACAGCCAAACAGAACGAAACGCCTGATCAAAATTCCCAACAGGAAATTCGTAGCGGGGATTGCTCAGATTCAAGAGTCGTGACAGAAGACCGCGTTGAACAAATAATCCAGATTTCAATGCTGGCACTTCAAGCAAGCATGCTACAATCAGTGAAGGAACAAATTACCATGGCGCTTACTAAATTGAATAGATCCACATTTGCAAATAATGGCCAGAGTGACCCGCAGCAAGATATATTAAATAATTTCGGTAGAGACGGTCCAGAAATAAACTCAGAACGAAATAACAGTCAACATGTGAGCACTTCTCCACATTTTTGTAGCGATCGAAGTGATATTTCTTTGGATAGACCTGATAGAATTTTCAACATAATATCTAATTGGCGTATTAAATTCAGCGGGTCAGCCAACGACATTGCCATTGAGGATTTTATTTTTACCGCGTAAATTGTCTCACTTCGCAATGACTAAACGGAAACTTTGAACTTGTTTCCCAATTTGCTAATTTATTGTTTGCAGGCCCGGCTTTAGCATTTTATTGGCGTGTGCACAGATCGGTAGATAACATGAATTGGAATGTATTGTGCAGGCGTTAGAAAGAAAGATAGATAAAAAGAAGATCAGAGATCTGATCGTGAGATTAAAAGTGCTATGCGTCGCCGTAAGCAGGGTAGCACAGAAAACTTTGATGACTTTTTGGATGCAGATTCCCTTCGTGAACCAATGCAGGACAGTGAAATTGCGGTCGAAGTTCGTCATAACCTCAAACCGGAGATCAAGCACGAAATATTGCACATAGACACCCCAAACTTAGCAACATTGCGTAAGGAGTGTCATCGTCACGAGGAATTTTTTTTGTAGTACTCGGACAAAGCCAATCCAACGTCCGAACCCTAGCAAGCGTTTTGTTAACGTTATTTTGCATGAGGATAATTCCGAAGATCAGTCTGAGGAAAAACAGGATGCCGAGAGCTAAATTTGTGTAGTAAGGACTTCCGAGAAGATTAAGTGCTGGAACTGTGATGAACCAGGAGACGGTTACCAGAAATGCCTTAAAGAACGTCGTATTTTTTGTTATGGTTGCGGAACGCCGGAGGTGTATAAGCCCAACTGTGCAAAATGTAATTCGGCGTCGGAAAACTCCCAACAGGGCATTCGTTGTGCGAAGATAACGGATGTCCGCCGTTAGCCTCGAAAATACAAACAGGTTCAGATTCTGTGGCAAATGATGTTCATTCCTTTTCGCCCTCAATTCAACCTGACGTATCATTAGCCGAAACTTTTAATCCATATCATTTGCGATTACTGGAATACGTAAATCGTAAACTGCAAAAATATAATGCGAGTTCTATTTATCATCGTAAGCAACGATCATCGCGACGGATTCGCAAATTTTGGCTTCGTAAACAATCATTCAATCGTTTTACAATTTGATCAATAGTTCACAACGAAAATGATATACGACCCTTCACAAATACTGATATATTTGGTCAATCGTATTTAGCTCTCCTGGACAGTGGTGCCAACAAAAGTGTTATAGGTGGTGAGTTGGCACAACAAATAATATCAGCTAAGCAATTTAATAAATTCAAATCGGTTGTACGAACTGCTGATGGCCAAACGCAACATGTTGCAGGCACTATACAAATTTCTCTGACTTACAACTCAAATGATGAGAACTTTGAATTCTTAATAGTACCCTCCATAAAGCAAAGGGTAATATGCGGAATGGATTTCTGGTATACGTTTGAAATTTCTATTAAGCAAACGGTTCCGAACAACGAGATCAACTGTGAACCTGCAGAAGACTCTACTCGCGTACGATTGTCTGATTCACAAAAATCAAAATTGCAGAAAGTAATCGACTTCTTCCCATCGGTCGAGAGTGAAGGCTTAGGATTAACCAACTTGATAGAGCACAATATCGACACATCCAATGCGAAACCAATAAAACAACGGTTTTATCCACTTTCGCCAGCTAAAGAAAAACTTTTATGTGCAGAAATTGATCGTATGATTAAAATGGATGTCATAGGAGAGGCACCTTCATCGCCTTGGTCTTCTCCGGTTACCTTGCACGTCAAACCAGGCAAGGTACGATTTTGTCTCGATGCTAGGAAATTAAATGCAGTTACTGTAAAGGACGCATACCCCATCCCGATAATGGATGGACTGCTGAGTCGTCTTCCACCTGTACATTGTATTTCCAAAATTGATCTCAACGGTGCCTTTTGGCAGATCCGTTTAGATCAAGAATCCCGTGCCAAGACTGCTTTCACCGCCCCAAATCAGCCGCTCCACAAACCATGTGTCGTTAGATGGACTTGGTGATACCCAATCAATTAAAATCACATGTACTAGTCTACCTCGACGATTTGCTTGTTTTGTCAAACAATTTTGAAGATCATTTCTTGCATTTATCCGAAGTAGCAACGCAATTGCGAAAAGCTGGAAACGCTAAATTGGAATGATCAGGCCCAAGAAGCTTTTGATAATATTAAAGCCAAGTTATGCTCTGCTCCTTGTCTTGTTCACCCCAATTATGACAAACCATTTATTCTACAGTGTGATGCTTCACTACACGGAGTGGGTGCAGTTTTAGCCCAATGCGATGATTCTGGCTGTGAACGTCCTATAGCATTCATGTCTAAAAAACTGAATAAAGCCCAACGTAACTACTATACAGTTACGGCATCGAATGCATGGCTGTAGTGCTGGCAATTAAGAAGTTCAGAATGTACATTGATGGTCATAGTTTCAAGGTAGTAACCGACCACTTAAGTCTTCGATGGCTAATGAACCAATCAGATCTAAGCGGTAGATTGGCAAGATGGGCTATTAAACTACAGGGTTATTCTTTCGAAATCGAACACCGCAAGGGAACCGATAATGTGGTTTCGGACGCTCTGTCCCGATCGTTTGAGGATATTGATGATATCGCTGCAATAGACCTTGAGATTCGTCCTGAAATTGATCTATCTTCTATTGCATTTCAGTCGGAAGAGTACTCTGCTCTCAGAGATAAATTCGTGTCTCTAAAATTACCTGATTTTCAAGTCATTAATGATTTTATTTATCATCGGGCAACATTCCCCAATTGTACTGACGTTTGCTGGAAACTTCTTGTACCTGAGTCGTTGCGTCAAAGCATAATGAGTTCGGCTCATGATCAACCAACATGTGCTTATTGTGGAATGGCCAAATGCCAAGAGCGTATTAGATGTCGTTTCTATTGGCCAAACATAGTTATCAACGTCCGTGATTATATTCGAAATTGCGAAACGTGACAGACAACTAAATACCCCAATCGTTCTTTAAAACCACCAATGGGAGCACAAGTGCAAAGCGGTAGAATTTTCCAAAGACTTTATCTTGATTTTATCAGCCCATTTCCAAGATCTAAATCTGGAAACATTGGTTATATATTATGATTATTCATATATATATTGGTTATATATATATGAAAGCTGTGAAATGGTTCAACACTAGAGTGATCATCGATATATTGCGGGATGAGATATTTTCATGCTTTGGTGTACCCGAAACAGTCGTGAGTGACAACGAAACTCAATTTAAAAGCCGTGATCTCTCTGACTTTCTTTCGAAATATGGCGTTCGTCATATGTTTACTGGTGCATATGCTCCACAATCCAACGGAGCTGAAAGAGTTATCCGTTCTATTAATACTGCTTTAAGAGCTTACATTCGCTCCGACCAACGCGAATGGGACGTATTCCTCAGTAGCATTAATTTTTCTCTTCGTAACTCAATTCACCAATCCATTGGTATATCGCCGTATCATGTTGTTTTCGGTCAACACATGATATCCCACGGTCATGACTACAAACTGTTGCGCAAACTTGGTAGATTTCACGCCAAGGACATTTGGTAATTGCTTTTGACTCCTTTTTCAATTTTTATTGTTAGTCACAGGGACTAAAAATCAAAGCTGTGGTTGTGGGAGTCGAGCCAGGATGGCAACCCCCTTTTGTGCTATCGCAGTCAACGATCCATCGTATCCTAAAATACCACAAAAAATCCCCGAATAGGATTGTGACAAGCTACGTTCACACTGTATCTACCTACTTTCGTTCTCTTTTCTGGAAGGCGTAATCGAGTGCAGTTCATTTTTCGCATCGTCTCCAAATATTAATCGATCCGACATTGTTTTTCAAGGCAAA